>MU681094.1:11836-23396 GCA_026770625.1 Nicotiana glauca | reverse complement strand
TATATATATATATATATATATATATATATATATATATATATATATATATATATATAGATATATATATGTTTTATGATTATTCCTGCACTTTAACAAATTATATCTTTTAATATTTCTTATCTTTTTTGTTTCCCGAAGTATTAGCAGTTTAAAATTTAATTAGAAGAAACGAAAAACGCTTCAATAATATAATAAGATTTAGTACTAGGTAAAGGTTATGGGTTCTAATCTTATTAACATTGTTAGCATGATTTAATAAAGCCAAGTCTCACTATGTTTGCATTTTTTTTATAATTAGTACACAACAATTTTAATTGTGCATGTAATTAACCAGTAAACTTCATCGCTTTACTCAAAAATCCGTTCTTGCTAAATTTTTCCAATAATTTTTGGTATTAGTATATGATATTATCATATATAATCTCCTATAGACAGGTTGGTGATGAAAATTTTGACTTCTCTTCCTTCTTTATATTATTCTGATATACAACACACAAGTGCTAACTTAATTATATAAAGTCAATAAAGAAATGTTGCTGATTGTAATAGAGAAGATACAACCAGTTCTATCTTTTTTTTCTTTTTTTTTCTTTCTGTTCGTCCATCTTTTGTTCTTTCTCGCTCATTCTCTTTAATTTTCTCATACTTTATGGGACTGAAGTGTGGAAATTGTTATTGTTTGTTTATTTGTTTGATTTACTCATTATTTATGTGAAGAGAATTGCCTCCATGATCAAGGTCCAATCGGTATTTGATTGCTCTTCATCATTACCAAGATAATGATATGCTTAAAAGGAAAATTATTGTTTTTAGGACACACTCTCATCTTTCAGATTCTGATTTGTGTAGTTAAATGATTATCTTATTGGAAAGTAATCAAGTACAGTTTTACACTTTAGCCAACTCTTCTCTTAAAAGTTGCAGAAAGTCATATCCTTGATGTAGGCCAGATCAATAATGATTAAAAATATGAAGTTACTTGACTCTTTATGTTATCGGCTTGATTGATATTAGAAGAGCTATTGGAAAGTATTGAAATATTACATTTGAATGTTTATGTTGTTATATCATTCAAAGAATGATGAGAAGGAACTTGAAGTCATATATGTTTTATGAATGAGATATTGAAGTCCCATAAACTTCAAACGTCTGATATATGTTTTATGAATGAGATATTGAAGTCATCACTGTAAAATGGAAAAAACAGGAATCAATGCTCCAGCCTTTAAGCCACATCATCCCAGTTTAGGAACCTGGGAAAAAGGTTCCTAAAGTGCACGATTAGAAACCAAGTTATTTTTGAATTTGAGATGGCTACCTTTTAAATTCAACATCCTTGACCATATTTCTGTATTTATGTAATAAATTTACCATACTTTCATAGCATTCAAAGAGCTAATAATTAAGAACAATATTATCATACTAATATTTTTTTATATGCGCATCGTGCGGATTATAATACTAGTTATCTATAGAAGCAGGGGCAGGAAGGGGGTTCGTAACCCCATTTGCCGGAAAATTTCAAATGTAGGGTAAAATTCATTTTGTGTTTCCATATATTATATTTTGAACCCTCTTGACACAGCCTAAGAGCATAGCTCAGTGGTCAAGAGGAGTCAAAATCTTTGTGAATTGATGGTCCATTGGCTAAATTTTCTTTTAAGTTTTTATCTCTTTTTCTTAACCCTCTTAGAGTCTGTTTAGATGGGCTTGTTGTAAGTGACTTTTAAGCCAAAAGTCATAAGTTAGGAATTTTAGAGCTCGTTTGGATTAGCTAGAAAAAAATTGCTTTTAAGTGCTGGAGCTTATTTTATAAATAAGCAGTTACCTATTTGGATAAAAGTGCTGAAGCTTAAAAAAAGTTGTTGAAGTGTTTGGTAAGTGTCACGACTCGGATTTTCCACCCTCGGGGGTCGTGATGGTGCCTACTCGTAGAAGCTAGGCAAGTCATAAATCATAAACTCCTAACTCCTTTATTTTAAATTCTTTTTATCAATCACAACAACAAGCGTTAACTATTTAAATAACAGCAGAAATATAAAATTAAAGCAGAAGACATAAATGAAATAAGCTGAACAATAATGTGAAAATCAACATATGCCTCTACCCAAGAACTAGAGTCACAATACTCACGGACTACTAAGATTTACTACATACAATAGTTTGAAAGAAAGTAACAATGTCTGTCTAGAACACAAGAGATAACAGAATATAAGTAATTAAAGATAGAGCAGATGCTGGGCCTGCGGACGCATGCAGGACTACCTCGGGATCTCGTGGACTGAAGGCCGGCTCCCAAACTACTGATGCACACCGTATGCTGCTCTTGTATCGGGATCTGTGCAAAAGAGCACATAGTGTAGTATCAGCACAACCGACCCCATGTTCTGGTAAGTGTCTGGCCTAACCCCGGCGAGGTAGTGACGAGGCTAGAACCAGACTCCAGATAAACCTGTGCAGTTACATAATATATTGCGGAAAATAAACAAGTAATGAGCAGTTAAGAGGGAGGGGAATACATGCTTCGGGGAAACCGTTTAACTTAGCAAAAACCAAATGAATATGAAGGAACATTACAATATCTAAAATAATATAATAATATTACTGTTGTGGCGTGCAACTCGATCTAATAAATATAATAGATAACTGTTGCGACGTGTAACCCGATCCAATAAATATAATATATCTGTTACGGCGCGCAACCCGATCCAATATAATATCTGTTGCGGCGTGCAACCCCATCCAATATATATAATATCTGTTGCGTCATGCAACCCGATCTAATATATATAATATCTGTTGCGGCGTGCAACCCGATTCAATATATACAATATTTGTTGCGGCGTGCAATCCGATCCATATTTATAAATATATTCATTAATTAGAATATTGTGGCGCGCAACCCATTCCAAATATACAGCTTACAATGATCACAAAAACAATCCCGACAAGGGATTTACTGTAAATTACAGTATCCCGGCAAGGAAACTCAACTGTACAAGTATATGTCCCGGCAAGGGAGAGAATCAGCTATAACCATACTTGATACAAAATCTAACTACCACAACTATAACCAAATTTGTTACTATATCTAACTACCTCAACTACAACAAAACATGTTACCACACCTAACTACCTTAGCTATAACTATAGTCCTTACTCAACACAAAGAATCATTAACCTAAGCATCTGTAATATCAATTAAGAACACAATGCAAGGGAACCACAACTCAACAATAGCCCGCCAAGGGGGCAACATAATGATCTCTTCTCTTTCTCACTTTTACTTCACAAATTCACTTCGCAACTCGAGCCAATGCTCTAGAAGTTCAATTATCACTTATACTTTACACAACAAATAGAAATACTCACCAAGGCATGAATAATACAACGAAGTCATGAAAATCACAATATAAGACTCACAGTCATGCTTGACACCAACGTATAGATACTCATCACCATGCCTATATGTCGTATTCAACAAGAAACACATAGCAAATATGACTCAACTCCTAATCCCTCCAGCTAAGGTTAGACTGAACACTTACCTCAAACTTCCACGGCTAATTCACTCCTCAATTACCTATTTTCCTCTCGAATTCAGCTCCAAATCAATTGTATCTATACATAAATGGCTTCAATACATCAATAAAGGCTAAACAATGCGAACCCAATGCCTAATTATAGTTTTTCCATCATTTTTCCTAAAAACTCAAAAATCGACCCCGGGCCCGCTTGGTCAAAACACGAGGTTCGGACCAAAATCAAATCACCTATTCACCCACGAGCCCAAATATATAATTTATTTTTAAATTCGACCCCAAAACGAGGTCTAAATCAAGAAAAATCAAAAAGCCCTAACTCTACCCAAATCCCTAATTTTCTACCCTTAATCATATGTTTTAAGCCAAAAAATTCATTAGATGTTGATGAAAAATGAAGAAAACGAGTTGGAGATTACTTACCCAAGAAATTTTGGTGAAAAGTGCTTTAAGGATCGCCTTGGAGCTTTGGAGAAGAAGAAATTTTGTAAAATAACTGGGCGAATTAATACTACACGTTCGCGACAGACCTCTCGCGTTCACAAAGGGTCAGGCTTTTTGGCCTTTGCGTTCGTGTACAGGGGCTCGCGTTCGCGGAGAGTAATCTAGTGGAGCCTTGCGTTCGCGTGCATATAGACGCGTTCGCGAAGAACAATCTGATGACCCTTCCCCATGTACCCTATGCGTTCGCGTTTGCTGAGTCGTGTTCGCGAAGGGTACCCCCTTTTAGCTTCGCGTTCTCGAAGAAGGAAATGAACTCCTGGGAATTTTGCCTTACACGTTCGCGAGTGGTCCCACGCGAACGCGAAGAACAAAATCCCTGGCACTGAACAGCAAAAACATGCAATTTTTATAAGTCTAAAACTATTCCGAAACACACCCGAGCCCTCGGAGCTCCTAACCAAACACACGTACTAACTCAACAACATCATATGAACTCATCCGTTCGATCAAATCGCCTAAATAGCTTCAAAAACAATGAATCAAACATCAAAATCATGAATTTTTCTCAAACTTCATCAAGTTTCAAATTTAGGACTTCAAGTCAGAATCACGTCAAACGACGTCCGTTTTTAACCAAATTTTACAAAAACATCTTAATTCATATATAAAACCTGTACCGGGCACCGGAACCAAAATACGTGCCTGATACCAACATGTTCTAATCAAATATCATTTCAATTTTCCTTAACAATTTTAGAAAAATAATTTCTTTTAAAAATTCATTTCTCGGGATCGGGACCTTGGAATTCTATTTCGGGCATACACCCGAGTCCCATATTTTCCTACGGATCCTCCGGGACTGTCAAATTACGGGTCCGGGTTCGTTTATCCAAAATATTGACCAAAGTCAAATTTATTCATTTTAACATCAAAACTTAGCATTTTTTTTACAGAATTTCATATTTAGGCTTTTCGGCTACACGTCAGGACTGTGCACGCAAATCGAGATAACTATAAATGAAATTTTTAAGGCCTCAAAAGTACAGAATTAATTAAAAATAGGTAATGACCCTTTGGGTCGTCATAGCAAGCAAGTGCTGGTAAGCACTTTTTCTGTTAAAAAATAGAAATATCCTTAAAGTTGTTAACATAATGAAGTAGTTGATTACTACAATTTATTCAACTATGAATTAATCCAAAAAAAATTATATTTTAATTTAATTGATTACTTTAGATACATTTTATTCAGATTTGGGCTTGATTGGCCAACCTCAAAACCTAAGCAACTCAAATTCTTTAGAGAATCTAGCAAACAGCTAATGGCAACGTTGTTACCAAATTCAAGGGGTCTGCTATTTATGTTCTATTTTTTTTCCGCATATGTTCTCTTTTAAAATTTACGGATCTTGTTCTTTTTTTTTCAAAGCTTTTTCTTTGTATTTGAGTTAACTTTTTGATTTAGAGTGGATTTTGGCATGAACACATACCAAAAATGCAGAGGAAAAAAGATGGTTGTTATCTTCAGAAGTGTGAAAAGAGGAGAAATACAAGGTTTTAGGATTTTATTTCGGGCATACACCCGAGTCCCATATTTTTCTACGGACCCTCCGGGACTGTTAAATTACGGGTCCGGGTCCGTTTACCCAAAATATTGACCAAAGTTAAATTTATTCATTTTAACATCAAAACTTAGCATTTTTTTACAGAATTTCATATTTAGGCTTTCCGGCTACACGCCAGGACTGTGCACGCAAATCGAGACAACTCTAAATGAAATTTTTAAGGCCTCGAAAGCACAGAATTAATTAAAAATAGGTGATGACCCTTTGGGTCGTCATAGCAAGCAAGTGCTGGTAAGCACTTTTTCTGTTAAAAAATAGAAATATCCTTAAAGTTGTTAACATAATGAAGTAGTTGATTACTACAATTTATTCAACTATGAATTTATCCCAAAAAAAAAATTGTATTTTAATTTAATTGATTACTTTAGATACATTTTATTCAGATTTAGGCTTGATTGGCCAACCTCAAAACCTAAGCAACTCAAATTCTTTAGAGAATCTAGCAAACAGCTAATGGCAACGTTGTTACCAAATTCAAGGGGTCTGCTATTTATTTTCTATTTTTTTTTCCACATATGTTCTCTTTTAAAATTTACGGATCTTGTTCTTTTTTTTTTCAAAGCTTTTTCTTTGTATTTGAGTTAACTTTTTGATTTAGAGTGGATTTTGGCATGAACACATACCAAAAATGCAGAGGAAAAAAGATGGTTGTTGTCTTCAGAAGTGTGAAAAGAGGAGATATACAAGGTTTTAGGATTTTATTTAACTGAGAGTAATTTTGGTATTATGAAAACTTATAATGGACAAGAAAGTAATATCTTTGGTCAAATCAATATGGCTTTTAAGCCAATTTCGAAAAAGTTGAGTTTACCCAACTTATTAGTTTTGGCTTTTTTAAGCAGATTTTAGCTTTTTTTAAGCCCTTTTTGGCTTACCAAACACTTCCACAAGTTAAAAATGGCTTAAAAGCTGGTTTGGCCCATCCAAACAGGCTCTTAGCTTTGGTTTTTGGCTTATTTTTGGCATTTTAGCTTAAAACAAGTGTTTAAAAGCACTTTTTTACTTTGAGGGTGTTTGGCTAAGCTTATAAGCTAGTTTATAAGCACTTTTCAGCTTATCTACGCATTTGGTAAAGTTAAAGTGCTTATAAGCCAAAAGCCATAAGTTGATCACCCCCATCTTATGAATTTTTAGCTTATAAGCACTTTAAGTTTGACCAAAATTTTTACTATTTTATCCCTAAAATATTTATTTTCAAAACAAAACTCCTACATCGATAAGCAAATTCTCTATTCCTTTGCATATTTGTATTTATGTGATTGTGTATTAATATTTGAACTGTATGTAATAAACGAGGACATATGGTGTATTGTTTCTAAGTGTTATGGTGATGAAGACAATGTTTCTCTTCAAATATTTTATCCTATTTAGGTTTATTCTTTTACTGAGAAACTTTTATCCATGTATTAATTATTATAACTTATGATTATATGATTATCATAAAATAAATTATATTTATCATAAAAATTATCTTATCTAATTACAGTTGTATTTAAAATAAAATGACAAATAAAATATTTTGTATTTGAATCGATCTGGAATCTAAAATTTTGAAGATATTATGCCCTTATAAGTGTAAACAATTCATAGGTTATTCAAGTCATTTTAATAGAAAAAGAGCTTATCAGCGCTTTTTATCAAATATTGCAGCACCTTATTATCAATTTCAGCATTTGTATACAAACACGTAACTGCTTATTTATTAAATCGGTTTCAGTAATTAAAAATACTTTCCATCACCTAATGCTTATCAGCTACTTCAAATCAGCTAATCCAAACGGGCTTATCCAAACACCACAAAATGACTTAAAAGTGATTTTGGCTTAAAAGCACTTAAAATAAGTCAATCCAAACAGACACTTAGAGCCCGTTTGGCTTAGCTGATTTAGAGTAGCTGATAAACATTAGGGGCTGAAAAACACTTTTAAGTGCTGAAGCTGATTTAAAAAATAAGCAGTTACGTGTTTGGATAAAAGTGCTGAAATTAATAATAAGCAGCTGAAACTGATTGATTAAAAGTGCTGATAAGCTCTTTTTATGTTAAAATGACTTAAATAACCTTATAACAATTTACACTACAAAAAACGTTATTTTTTTCAAAATTTTAGATTCTACATAAATTCTACCTATTTATTCTGTTATTTTAATTATAAAAATGATTAGATAATATCTTTTTTATAAATATAATTTATGTTATGATAAGTATACAGTCATAAATTTGAAGGGGTGGAGTATAAATTAACAAAAGTTAAGAAGAAAACCTTAAATAATGCACACAGTGTTTGTAGAGAAGAAACAAGCACTTAATATCTATTGTTTGTAATAAATAAGATTAAAACATTCTACTATCATAAATATCTTGAGCAATCAGATCACGAACTGCCATCTAAATATTATTATCTCCTTGATTTTCTATATTTTTTTCATTTGCAACATTGACTCTTGTGGATCTTCCAACATCAGGATCAACACGTGGCACATATCTCTCATTCTTAGCTTCTTGGAATGCATTGCCCACTTTACATTTCTTTCTAATGTAATTGTGAATTGCCATTGTAGCCAATACGATATCTCTTTGAGTGTCAATATGATAAAAAGGCATATCTCGCAAAATAGACCACCTTGCTTTCCATACACCAAATATTCGCTCTACAATATTTCTGCAAGAGGAATGCAAATAATTGAACATTTCTTTATGTCCATTTGGTGCTCGCAATCGTTGTGTCGCACCTCGACGAAATTCTGCAAGGTGGTATCTCACATTATCCCCTTTATATGGAGCCATATATCCCTTTATGTGTGAATATCCTGCATCAACAAGATAATATTTGTCCCCTGAAGGATGTGAAAAATTCAGTTCGGGTCTACGAAGTGCCTCACCAAATATACGGTTATCATGAGCTGCTCCTTCCCACCCAGCCCATGCAAATGTAAAACACATATTAAAGTCGACAACAACAAGAATATTTTGAGTAGGATAACCTTTACGCCCAATATATGGTATCTCTTGACCTTGAGGCAATCTTGCTTTCACATGTGTGCCATCAAGTGCTCCAATACAATCATAAAAATATATACATTCATAAACTAAATATAGGTTTACACTAGATAATTTTTGAGTTAAAATATAAAAATATAATAATAAAATTGTTAAGTATGTCACTTACTTTAAAGAAAGGGAGATATCGTTGATTACATGGCTTGTGATCTCCTGCACCATCATTATAACTTGAATGTGTCCGAATTATGTCTCTTGCAAGCTTACCAATGGCCTTTAGAACACTATGAAAATGCCTATGAATTGTTTCTCCTGAATGTTGAAAAATCTCTTGTACCAATCGATTTGCAGCACCATGTGCACAAATCATCAAGAACATCCCTAACTCCTCATAGACAGACATCCCACGCGTGGGTTTAAGACCATATTTATCAGTTAGATCTTTGCTTAAATCAAGAAACACTGACTTCCTCAATCTAAAATTTTCATAACACCGAGTCTCATTTTCATGTAATATCTCTTTGATAAAAATATTCCCAGTGCATTTAGATGTACGGCATGGTTCCTTGAAAATGTATTTCTCATAATATATCAATATACTCTTACATGCTATTCGACATAGTGCCATCCGTACCTTATTTTCTTGAGTTTCCTCTTCTTCATTTTCGTCATTTAACAAGTCATTGTTCCAGCATTCCATTAAACTGAAATGAAATAGACATGCAAACTGTTATGAATTAAAAATGATAAATGCTAACTTCAAAGTTGATAGTATAGTCATTTACTAAAATAAAATACGTAATGTCTAAACAAAAAATGATTAAACAACCATTATGTCTAAACAGGAAACAAAACATTAACAAAAATTAGAATGTCTAATACTAATATAATGTGGGTAAGGCATCATCATCAACCTCTCAGATTGGATTAGATGGATTATTTGACATAAAGGATCGTCGGTGGTTGCATGTGACGACCCAAAGGGTCATCACCGTATTTCTCCTTTTTTCCGCACTTTTGAGGCCTTGAGAACCTCGCTTCTAGTTGCCTCGATTTGCATGCACAGTCCGGACGCGAAGCCGGAAAATTTTTATGTTAAAAATGTGAATTCTGTGGAAAATTTAAAGAATTTTGATATTTATATTGATATAGTTGACTTTGGTCGATATTTTGGGTAAATAGACCGGATCCGTAATTTGATGGTCCCGGAGGGTCCGTAGAAAAATATGGGATTCGGGCATATGCCCGAAGTCGAAATCCGAGGTCCAGAACCCGAGTAAAAGAATTTTTCTGTTAAATTATTTTCTTGAATTATTAAGGAAAAATGGAAATGAAAATGAGTTAGAAAATATAGGTATCGGGCTCGTATTTTGGTTCCGATACCCAATCCTGGTCTTAAATATGCGTTAAGCGCTTTCTGTGAAATTTGGTCGAAATCGAACGTCGTTTGACGTGTTTCGGACTAAAAATGGGAAATTTGAAGTTTATGAAAGTTGAAAGAAGAATTATGTGTTTTGAGGCTTAGTTCATAGATCTTGATGTTATTTAGGCGATTTGATCACGCGAGTAAGTTCGTAGGATATTTTTGAGGTTGTGTGCATATTTGGTTTGGAGCCCCGAGGGCTCGGATGAGTTTTGGATAGACGTTGGGTTGCATTCTAGCCTTAGAAAAAAAATCTGGTGTGTTGCTTCTGTGATCTTCGCAATTGCGAAGAGGTAGCTCGCAAATGCGAGTCTTGCAAATGCGAGACTTTGGCCGCAAATGCGAAGTCTGGCGACCTGGGCTTGGATCGCAAATGCGATCTTTTCCTCGCAAAAGCGGAACTGAGGTTGTTCGCAAATGCGAAGTTCTAGGTCGCAAATGCGAAAACCCCTGGGCTGGCTATAGTTCGCAAATGCAAACTGATTTCTCGCAAATCCCAAGCCTGTTGGGTTTGCGAACCCAGTTTCACAATTGCGATATCTGCACCTGCACAATTCATACTTAGACGATTTTGAAGCTTCATTTTTCATATTTTCAAAACCCAAACACCCATTGGCGATTTTTCACGAACTCCCTCTTCTCCAAATCATTTGTAAGTCAACTTTTACTTAATTTCTTCAATCTTTAACATCATTTATCATGTTTTCATCTTAAAATCAAGGTTTTTCATGGGTAAAAATGGGGATTTTGGGTAGAACCTAGGTTTTCTTAAAATTGGGGATTTGGACCTCAATTTGGGGTCCGATTTCAAAATAAATCATAGATATGAACTCGTGGGGTAACAGGTGACTGGGTTTTGGTTTGAACTTCGGGTTTTGACCGCGTGGGCCTGGGGGAGTTTTGGGAATTTTTGAGTAAAACTTTGGGAAATTCATTTTATGCATTCAAGTTGATTCAATTAGCATTTGTTGATACATTCAAGTAATTTGTGACTAGATTCGAGCGGTTTTGTGGTGAATTTGAGGGGTAAAGCTATTATAGAGGCTTGAGTGGATTTTTGGAGCATTTGAGGTAAGTTTTTGATCTAACTTTGGCTTGAGGGAATATGATTAGAGTATTATTGATTGCTATTTGCTAAATGATCAAGTACGGTGTATAGGTATGGTGATGGGTATCTATACATCGGTGTCTAGCATGACCGTGGGGCTTTGTTATTAGTTGTTCTTGATATATTTGGGACTCTTCCAAGCTAATTAATGACTTTCTACATAATGTGAGAAGTTTGAGGACTATTTATGAATTATGAATTCTTTGGAGAGTTGGCTCAAACGATAAAATACTGTTGAGTAAGAAATGAAAGAATTGGAAAGAGATGTAATTATCTCCCTTATCGGGATGTGTAAGTTGTTGATATTGCTCCCTTGCCGGGATTTGGATGTTTAATTGTGTTCTTCCCTTGCCGGGACATTTCTTGTTATTATTTATTTCCCTCGCCCATTTGGTTGTGATTGCTGTTTGGGTGAGGAAGAGT
>MU681091.1:35590-48753 GCA_026770625.1 Nicotiana glauca | reverse complement strand
CCCCCCCAAGTCATAAATGCATTGATCTATCTTCGCTTGATAAATCCTTAACCTCTCAGAAAATAAAAAATGCTATATTTTTATTCAAGCCTTTTAAATCACCAGGCCCTGATGGTTTACACCCCTTTTTCTTCCAATGATACTGGGATATTGTTAAACCCTCAGTAACTAACCTATGCCAAAAGGCATTTGAATCAGGCATTCTCCCCGATAATATCAATGATACCTATCTTTGCCCCATTCCAAAAATTCCTAATGCAAATAACCTAAAAACTTTCGGACCTATTGGGTTATGCAACACCATCTACAAAGTGGTCACCAAATTGATTGCAAACAGATTTAGACACCACCTGCCTCACATTATCAGTCCTCAACAAGCTAGTTTTTTGAAGGACAGAAGGTCGAGTGATAATGCCATTATTATTCAGGAACTCATACTAAAAATGCAAAAACAAATTGGCAAGAAAGCCAATATGATTTTAAAAATAGATCTGTAAAAAGCATTTGACCGGCTGGAATGGTCTTTTATCGACAGAACCCTTTGTCACTTCAATTTTCCTACAAAAATCACCAATCTAATAATGAGCTACATTACCACTAGTAGGATCTCTATTCTAGTAAACGACAATAGAAGTAAATTCTTCAATCCTAGTAGATGAATCAGACAAGGTGATCCTCTCTCTCCCTATATATTAATCCTTTGTATGGATATTCTTTCTACTCATATATCTTATAATGTCGACATTAAATGTTGGTCTCCTGTGAGTCTGGAAAAACACAATTACCCCCTATCTCATCTATTTTATGCGGATGACCTTACTTTGATGTGCAATATTGATAACAATTCTCCTACCACTATTCTTTCATGCCTCAACAACTTTTGCTCTCTTTCGGGACAAAAATTAATAGCTCTAAATCAAAAATATTGGTGTCCAGAAATTGTCCAATTGCTACCTCCAAGTATCTAGCCAATCTTTTGGGTATTAGAATTAGCAACACATTTGGTAAATACTTAGGATTCCCAATTACCAATACAAAACCTAAACCATCTTACTACCAATTCATCCTAGATAATATGTCTAGAAGATTATTTTCTTGGAAAGCAAATTTCCTAAACATGATGGGCAGAACTACTCTAGCAAATTCTGTTCTAAATAACATCCCAACCATATTATGCAATACAACTTCCTCCCCATAAAAATCCTCGAGCACATAAACAAAATTCAACGAAATTTTATCTGGGGTACAACAAACACAAGAAAAAACCTCCACCTTGTCAGCTGGGAAACCATCACTAGGGATAAAGTAGATGAGGTCTAGGTATTCATGTCGTAAAAGATAAACACATGGTCAATTTAGCAAACCTTTCATGGAGATTGATTCATAATACTCACAACCCCTGGGTCCAAATCCTGTCCTCCATCTACGGCTCAAACACAAATCTCAAAATACCTCCTTCATATGGAAAAAGCATTATGAAAGGTTGGGAACTATGCAACAAGGGAATCAACTAGATTCCCAATAAACAATCTAACATAAATATATGAGAGTCAAATTGGATTCCAAATTTCAAAAACCTTAGGCAAACCATCCAAGGGCCTCTTACCAACCAAGTTAAATGTCTCACTATAAAGGACATTTGGACTAACAATACATGGGATCTCAATAAGTTTTCCATTGACTTACCCAAACCTATTGTTAACAGCATTCTCTCTATTGCACCAAAGGATAGCCCCAAAGATACCCCTACCTGGGCCCTAACTGGAAATGGTAAATTCACGACAAAATCTTGTCACAAACTTGTTTCATCAATCGACCAAAACCTTCCAAGGTTTTGACTGGATATGGGACCTCAACTGCCCTAATAAAATAAAGTTTTTCTTGTGGAAATGCCTCCATAATAAACTTCCAACTCGTTCCTAACTCAACAATATTGGTATTAACATAGACCCAAATTGCCCAATCTGTAAAACAGAAAACGAAACTACTGATCACATCTTCATTGGGTGTAAAATGGTCCACGACACCTAGGTACTAGAAGGTCTTAACAATCAAGCCAATAGAAACAAAGACAATTGGCTTACTACTATAAGAGACTTCAATACGCCAACATTATCTCCTTTCCTCACATGGCTTGAGCTATTCCCTTTTATTATTTGGAACATCTGAATTAACAGAAATAAAAACAATGTAGACAATACTTCCCACAAATTCTCCATCGAAAAATCTATTAACTTGGCCACCGAATATAAACTACTCACTCAAAACGAAAAGTTGAGTGTCCACACCCATGCAATCAACATTATGTGGCACAAACCTCACAATAGGTCTCTTAAGCTAAACATTGATGGTGCTTTTCGTGAAAAAGAATATTTGGCAGGGCTGGGAGAAACCATACGAGATAGTAGTGGCCATTGGATTCTGGGGTTTCAACACTAGTGTCCAGCATCTTCCCTCCACTCAGAGTTAGAAGCACTAGAAGCACTCAAAGAGGGACTTAAGTTAGCCTTCAATAAAGGTCTAACTCCTTTAGTAATAGAAATTGATTCAATTGAGGTTATCAAAGCACTGCATGAGGATTACCAAACTCACCACATGACTATTTCTTCTTGTAGGTGGTTAATGCACCAGCTGAAGGACCCACCAATCCAGCATAACTTTAGGGATGGAAATCAAGTCGCGCACAAGCTAGCAAAGGATGCTCTCAACAATCCAAAATCTCATGTTGTGTTAGATAGGCCACCCCCCTTCGTTATAAATAAGCTTGATGCAGATAGGGATGATTATGTTTACCTTGTTAAGACTCTACCTATTAGTACCTGTATTAATCTTGCCAACTTAAACAATATCAGTGTCCTTAAGTCGTCTACTTATGGTGGTGATGTAACAAACTCTATTTCGTAGTCTTTAATATATTTATATACCTGTTTGTCCCAAAAAAAACATAATGTTTCCCGATTCTCCAATCCCCAGTGAACCGCATCATGTTGTTCTAGAGCAATTTGGAATGTTAACTTCTGCAAAACAAATTGTTATCCTTCTCTTTACAATTTATTGCCAATTTTGTCTCTAAATCAAATTAAACGAGAATACAATGTGATTCGGATAAATTTTTATTCGAAGAGAAACTAACTACAAGTAAGTCTGAATACAACAGTATTTCGATTCTCCAATCCCTTAGTGAACTGCATCATGTCATTCCAGAACACAGCAGCATACTGGAAACTTCAAATTTGCAAAACAAATCGTTATTCTTCACTTGTATCACATTTTAACTAATTTTATCTCTAAATACAATTGAAGGTTAAAAAGATGTGATTCCTGTAAGGATCAATAGCCCAGATATTGCAGAATTTACCAAAATAACCATTTAATAATGATAACAAGGACAATAAGGAGACACAGAAGTTACATGGTTCAGTCAATTTGACCTACTTCATGAACAATGGCGCCAATTCACTATATCAAAAGTGTATAAAATAGAGTAAAAACTCCAATTATCCCAGAATATCCAAGAGAAATAGAGAAAACCCCAACAATGATCACTCCAAAAGAGATTCGCTCGAAGTGCTTCCTACAGTAATTCTATTGAATACAAAAACTTTCTATCTATTTACAAGCTAAGATTATAAAAAGATGAGATAATCCAAAAGAACTTGCTCCTGATTGGAATGCTTAGAATGAGCAAATCAACTTTCCATTTATAGGCAAATGATTTGCTTTTTTTTGAAGAGCCACTTGACTCTTCATTTCAAAAGAGCCATGACCTTACAATAACTAAGTTGCTCCAACATGGCAGTTTAGGTGTCGCATCCGTGTTGATATAACACTAGTATGGGTGTGGATATGGGATACGTACCGGATCTGGTCAAACAATTTTGGATACTTTGACCATGGCGGAAGGAAAAATCTGAGACAAGATATAATTTGATTCCCGAAATCAGAACCAAACCTAGGGTAAATTTGAAGAAAATAGCATATCTTATATAGGAAATCAATCTTTTACTTATCAACAACTTGAGAATAAAAAAGAAATCCACACTTTATAAGCAGTACGTAAGTATTCCAAAAAAATTCTCATAAATTAGAGTTTTTTTTTAATTTTTGAATTATTTTTAGTCGGATCCCCACACTGTATCTGTTTCCCCGAATTTAGGAATTTACATGTCGAAGGATTTGACCTCTAGATCCGCACCCGTATCGAACACCCGCATTCGTATCCAAACAACTTTGTACAATGATGATAAGGGCCATATGATTATGACCTTTCAGTAATGTCAATGGCTGTGCTTTAGTAATAAGTTAGTGACAAAGGTCAGAAAATAATGTCAAGCGCCGCGACCTTTCGAGAATTGATATGGCCAATATCGACCAGTTCTATCTGACAAATCTCTACATCGGCCTAGATTTGGCTGATATAGTGTACCTGTTCCATCTTAATCAGAAAATAATTTAGCAATCACCGATACCAATCAAGTCCAAAGAGCGCTTGAACTAGACAATTGGTAGGAGCTCTATTAACATTTCAGTAGGATTGTCTCTAGTATTAGCCTCTTTACCGTCCTACGGTAGGGGTAAGGTCTGCGTACACTTTACCCTCCCCAGACCCTACTTGTGGGATTTCACTGGGTTTGTTGTTGTTGTTGTTGTTGTCTCTAGTATTGACATTTTTTTTAATGGTAGCATTGGTCTCTAGTATTAACATTCCGAACTTAGACCTACCCATCAGGAATGATTTCCCGAATGAAACGGTACTTCATATAAATATACTTTGCCCTCTCATAATACATCTAATCAGTAATAAAGTGAATAGCACTTTGATTATCTCAATAAATGACCATACTACCTTGAACTTGAAGTAGCTTGAAGTAGACTACATTCAATAAACAAAACCTTCAACCATAAGGTTGCTTTGATTGCTTTGGTCACCACCATGTGTTTCACTTCGGGACAAAGCTACAACATTATGACCTAACTTACCAAATAATAGCATAACTTTCCAACGTAGCATGTAAGCGCTCTTCTGTCAAGATCACTTGCATAATTTGAGTCTATAAAAGCAACCTAAGTGTCAGTACTCTTTCCAAAATCCAAACATGTACATATAGTACGTTGCAAGTATTTGAAAATCTATTTCGCAACCTGTCAATATGCCTCATCAAGATAAGCTATACAGTTCTTACTACACTTGCTACTTGAGAAATGACTCGATGTGTACATAACATTGTAGACACTATTATCGACTCACTAAAATAAGGAACCTGTGCCATCCTCCAAGACTTCTCTGAATAACTCTTCTGGCCCAGGAACAATTTTTGAGCTATTTGTTAGATAGAGGGGGCCTAAATGGCCATTTAATTATTGAAATACCCCAACATTTGAATCGAAGCAAGTCTTCTGAATTCTCTCATCTTTTTTTTTTGATGAAGTAATGGGTTTCGTTGATGGCATCAAAGATGCAGAATAGTTACAAAAGTAGTGAAAATTGCTAGCTCCAATACAAAAGGGCAAAAAAATCAGCTTAGTACTAGGGAGCTAAGAAAGTTCAGATAACTATCAGGAGAATCTACAGGGGCTAGATAAGCCCAACTAAATAAATACACTAGGCAAAAACCTTAGAGAGACCGGACAATAGTTGATATCTCATCAAAACACTTTTTATTCCTTTCATTCCAGATACTCCAAGAAATAGCTGCAGGTATCATCTTTCATATTTTCCTGATAGAACTATCAACTTTCCAAAGGCTCCAACTCTCAAAAGCTTCAATGAAGTTCTGTGGCATGACCCATCCGAGTCCAAAAAGAGATAAAAATATATTCCAAAGACCTGTTGTAACTGTGCAATGTAGAAAGAGGTGATTGTGTGACTCTGCATTCCTCTGGCACATAAAGCATCTATTAACCATAGAGAAGTTCCTTCTGGCCAAGTTATCCTGTATTAGGCAAGCTCCATGAAGTGCAGTCCAATTGAAGCAGATAACTTTAGGTGGTAGTTTGACTTTCCAAATTAGCTTCCATGGCCACTAGTCAGTAATTGCATTATGATTTTCGGTTAACTTGTAGGTTGCTTTCACTTAATATCTTCATGCGTGTGTAGTTCCACATATGAGCTGGTCTGGTGTTAATTGGTTGCTTGAGAAGCCAGTTAGAGTGGCTAGTAGTCTGAGCAATTCCTCAAATTCCCAATCTTGTAGGTTTCTTCTGTAAATTATGTTCCAAGTGTTGTCTTCCCTGTTCTGGCATATTGTTGAGTCAGGCTCTCTGGCTATCTAGTACAGTGCAGAATAGGCATTCATTAAAGTTGTGCTGACCAACCACTTATCCTTCCAAAACATGATATGATGTCCATTCCCACTTACAAAGTGCATATTCTGTGATTGTTTAGTGCATGTCCATTCCCACAGATATGCTTCCAAACTCCAACTCCATGTGGTGCTCTTGATTGTTTAGTGCACCAGTGGTTCTGTACACCATGTTTGGCATTGACAACTTCCTTCCACAGACAGTTATTCTCCTGAGTGTACCTTCATAGGCACTTCATTAATAAGCATTTATTCTGTAAACCTAAATCCTTGATACCCGGTCCACCTTGGTGCTTTGGTAAATAAAGATGAGAGAATAATTATTCTCTCATCTTTGTTTATTTTGAGCTTGTAGTAGATCGCACGTTTTGAATATTCCATAAAGATAGTATGAGGAAAAATGTCGAATGAATCTCTTCTAGTTCCCTTTTAACTTAGCCAATAATATTTTACAATCAAGGTTTCTTGACCTACCTACTTTTACCAGAATTAAGTTTAATAGTAATAGCTTAATGTAACCTCTTTCCCACATCACAAACTCAAGTACATGAATTAGGTGCCTAATCAATCAACTATAGCTTAATCCCGATAAGTTGTATGAATCATCATTGTCCACTCTACTCTATTAAGTTGTATGGCTTGTCCAGGTGGACACGTGTTACATCCTAAATTTTATGGGACATTTTGTTCGCTTTGTCCCAACAGACTTCAAGAATTTGTCTCTTGGGCTAAGCTACTTCGATCTCAAAAGTGATCCTACTAGGTGAACTTGTTCTATGTCATATATAGTCTAGGATTTTTTCTCGTATGTCACATGAACTCTTTCTCCGGAAGCCTAGAAGCCTGACAATCTCTCATCTGTGCTCATCAGCTGACCCTTCCTCATAGGCATCATATACACCCCTTCTTAGGAACTTATTAGCATTGTAGCTGAGAATTGTTCCACTCTCACCATCGTACTAAGGGAATCATACTTTGATACCATATTAGTCATAGTGCAAAGTCCACGGCACATAATGTCCGCTTTGGCCCAACACACTCCATAGATTTATCCTTGGGCTATGTCAAATCGAGCCTAAAAGCATGAGTACTAAGTTGTTCTTTGTCATATACATCCTAGGGTTCCCCCCCCCTCCCCCGTTCCGATATGAGATTCGCCCTAAGTATCATGTGCCCATTGTTCAAAAATCTACCAACCTAAGAGCCTATCTTTATCCGACCTCATCAGCTCCCTCTCTAAAGTCACAACATGTCATGAGTAATTCAATATTTGCATAATTTATCATCCTCACTATTAGGTGACTAATAGATTGGTTAAACACCCATGACCCAGGAATTGTAGGAACCAAAAGAACCTGTTCTTTTTCGGAAACTTCCTATGAACTCATAATCCATGATTCAGGTATAGTATGTCTATGAGGAACTAGGAAAACGAGTTTTTCCAAAGTAACTTCCTATGTTAACACAAATGACCTAGGTATAGTATGCCGACAAGGAACAAAAAAAGTGGTCTTTTCCACCGTACCTTCCGACAACGGCAGCAAGGGTCTTGACATATGCATTAATCATTTCCTCCTCCGAGGGTTTAGGGTCAGGAAACTCTAACACAATCAGCCAATGCTCATAGTCACATCCATCCAGAAGTATCGTCTCCTTCGGCGGCCGGTTGCTCCAGTTCGGTGAAGGATCATTTAGGGGCGAGTAACCCGACCCGGATGACTTGGGACGACTGGGAACGAATTGCTCTGATGATGGGAAATACTGGGGATTGAAGAAAAGGGGAAGAGCAAAACGAAATCGAGATAATAATGATGATGAAGAGGGTGAAGAGAGTACACGGTATATGCTGGAAGCTAATGTGCGCCTGGTGGCGAACAGCGCCATTGGATTTGGGGTCTCTGAAAATGAGAAGAAAGTGGGAGAAGTTTGGCCTTGAGTTTGGAGCTAATAAGGTTTATCGAGGTTTAAACTTTAAAGCCTCTGGTTGCAGTAATGACGTCGTTCTACCAAGAATTTTCTGCATTGAAATTCGTACTCAGACATTTTTTTTTCTTTTTTCTTTTTTTCAGTGTTTAGATTATAGGCTAACTTTTTGCCTTCTTGGTAATCTCGTCATTCGCCAACCTTTTACGGTGGACAGATGAAGGGTTTTACTTAATTCTTTCTACGTGTTAGTTTATGTAATATATTTTCTATTTAAAAAATAAAAATGAATCAAAGAGATGTATCGAATTAAAATTTAATAGGTTCAACTATTATTACTACTGACCATGTAACTTCCATGCTACATATACCACTAAAATATCACGACCCCAATTGCTCACCTGAGGATGTCGTGATGGTAGAGATTAGGTAAGTCTAACATTTAATAATAACTTAACAAAAATAATCAACAGAAATACTAAAGCGAGACTGATAAACTAATACAAAACTTTCAAAATAGGATCTCAACAACACTCTTCCCAAAATCGGTGGAACCGAGTCATAAGCTCTATAGAATAATCTAGAATGACTACATTACTGTCTCAATAAGAAAAAAACAAAATAAAATGATAAGGAAGGTGACTCTGAGGCCTACGGACGCCGAGCGGGTATACCTTGAAGTCTCCGGAAGGCAGCTAAAAGTCAATCACTAACGTCCAGGACGAGCAGACGTACCTGGATCTGTACAAAGAGATGTGTAGAGGCGTAGTATGAATACACCACAACGGTACCTAGTAAGTATCAAGTCTAACCTCGATAGAGTAGTGCCGAGGCCAGGTCAAGACACCTACTAGGACAAGACAAATAGAATAGAAATATAAAACTAGATATAATGGAAAATGGAGAGATGAATAATTACGAAGCAGTCTAATAATGTAAAGTAATGACATAATTATAAGTATAAAGACAACAATAAGGAAGCAATGAATGGGAACCACAATAGTCAAATTCGGAATAAACTTATAAAACAAGGAAGAATAAAAGCAACAAGAACAGTTCAACCAATAACTCTTTCCAACATGGGATGCACAACAAGAATCACAATCGAGGTATCGCCTCGTATACAACAAGAATCACAACTGAGGTACCGTCTCATATTCACATTTCTCAATTTCAATCATAATATTTCCTTATACCGCCGCGTGAACCTTACATATAGATAGTTTTGAAAACATATTTTTTCCAAAATAGCTACACGCACTTTAGCCCACCTTATGATGCTGCGTAGCTTCAAGTAATTCCCTTACTAGCGACACGCACATAAATCTCTTCTTATGTCGTTGCACGCACATTAACCCCTGTCCTTATACCGCCGCATGTGCATCAATATCACAACACAATAACAACTCGCACCATAAGTGTCCATATGCCACAACTTGCTAAAAATCAACAATATCAATATTTCCACAAGAATAGAACATGGCTCAACTACAATGTGTACAAAAATATCAACAATAACAATGAATGTAAATTGCTCAATAAGGAAGATATCTCAACAATTAACAACTTCGTCCCAATGTGATAATGGCTTTCACAATTTCAACACCAATAACTCAACAAGAAGATATTTCACAAAATAACAACTTCCATTATAAGTAATTCAACAATCAAAGGTGTAACAAGGCAATATGGAAGGCAATAACTTCAACTAAATATTTAAGAGCAAAATACCAAGTAAGAAGTAGAACAAGTTAAACAAAGTCAAATAAGGCATGTAAGGATAGACTAACACATGTAAGAATAGATTAATAATGAGAATTAACACATTATATGATAATTCAATTAAGGCATGGAAAGAGCCTAAATAACCTAAACAAGTCAAATACCACATATAAACCCTGTACCTAGTCGTCACCTTGAGTACACAGCTTTCACATAATATAAATAGCACAATCAATCCCAATTTCTAAGGGGTAGTTCCCCCACATAAAGTTAGGCAAGATACTTACCCCAACTAGGCCAACTCAACCCTTGAAAATAGCTTTTTCCTTAAAATTCATCTCCACACGGCTGAAATCTAACTAAAATTGACTTAATATCATCAAGCAACGCAAGACAAATAATTACAATAGATAATGCTATGAACTTTACACTTTTTTAAAAAGTCAAAAAAAGTCAACTAGTTCCTCGCCCGGTCAAAATCCGAGCCCAAGGTTAGATTCCCACTAACCATAACCCCACAAATCCTTATATGTGATTAGTTTCAAAATCTGAGTCCAAATCGACTCTCAAAACTCAAATTCTCATTTTTAAAAAACTTGACAAAATTTCACCATTTTTCCTCTTTGATTCACATAAAATTGATATTAAATGTGAGATATAATCATGAAATATAGTTAAAAATTAATTAGAATCACTTACCCAAAGTTGGTAGATGAAAATCTCCTATCCAAATCGCCTCCTACCGAGTCTAGGGTTCTAAAATGTGAGAAATGAGACTAAATCCAACTTTTCTAACATTTTGTTCATTTGCAGATGTCGCAATTGCGACACTGGGTTCGCAATTGCAAAGAATGCCTAGCAATTGCGGCAATTGCCCAACCTACAGGGACTTCGCAAATACGGCAAATGGGTTAGCAAACGCGAACCTTGTCCTTTTGCAAATGCGACAAATTAATCGCAAATGCAAACTACTCAGCTCAAGCGTAATCTTCGCAGATGCGAACAAGGTGTCGCAATTGCGACACCTGAGCCCCCTGCTATCTTCGCAAATGCGAGGTTGGTGCTCGCAATTGCAATATCAGAGCACCAACACACTAGATATTCCTGTTTCAGTTCAAAACATCCTGCGATGCGTCCGATACTCATCCGAACCCTCGGGTCTCCAAATAAAATATTCACACAAGTCTAAAAATATTATACGTACTCACTCGCTCAATCAAAACATAAAAATAACATCTAGAACTACGAATCGGATACCCAAACGCATGAATTTCAAAGTAAATTTCAAGAACTTCTAGATTTGCGACTGAATCCTATCAAATCAACTCGAAACGACACCAAATTTTGCAGACAAGTTCTAAATAGCATAACAAATCTATTCCGCGTCCCAAAAATAAATTCCGAATGCGATAGCTAAAAAGTCAACCTACAGTCAAACTTTTAAACTTTAAATTATCAATTTTCGGCAAAACAACATAAATTAACCTACGAACTTTTGAATACGATCTCGGGTATATTCCCAAGTCCAAAATCACAATACAAATCTATCGGAGCCCAAAAAACACCGTTCCGGGGCCATCTTCACAAAAGCCAACCATTGGTCAACATAAACAACTTAGGCTTTTAAGCCAAGAATTAAAGGGTCCAAATCAACCTGAAATCTTTTTGGGAGAAACCAATCAACTCCGTAAGTCATAAGACCATAAACACACATGAGTGAAGCATCAAAAGGGGAACGGGATGCAATTACACAAAACAATCAGTCTGGTCAATCCATTCTCCCCCTCTTAAAACAAACGTTCATCCTCGAACGTGCATAAAAACATACCTGAAGTGATGAAAAGGTAAGGATAATGTCACGCCCCAAATTCGTGGGACATGACCGGCGCTTGACCGGGTATCCCCAGTCAAGCGGACCTGGGTGTCTTTCCTATCCCACGCGTACCCCGTATTTTCATTATCCATTGATCAAAGGAAATAGTCACTTATAATTAAAACACCATTTTTTTTACAAAACATACATAGTCACTTAATGAGGTTTACAACTTTCATCGCCCAATATACAAAATACATATATACATAAGTTCGCAACTCACATTTACTGTCTACGGAGCCTCTAAACATGAAAAAGGGATGATATAGTACTTGCCGGTAACAAGGCTCCAGCTATACATTATACAAATATCAAAATAGGAACCCAAAACAGAAGCGGCATGAGCCACGCTGGGCCCCGAAAGGAAAGGGGCTCATCGATACAGCTGACGGGAAGGGATGAAGAGCTACGGTCGGTAGACTGGAGTACTTGCTATGGATCCACCTACAATCATAACACGAATGTAGAGCCCCCGGTAAAAGGGACGCCAGTACACTTGAATTGTATTGGTATGTATGAACAAACTTGATCCAAGTAAACTCAAGTCATATACAAGTAGGTAACAATAATAGAAACGACAATCAAATGCACAAGAAAGGAACAATCAAGCCAAACAAGTTTTCAATCTCTCATGTTTTCCACCTTCCACAATTCCACACCAATGATTCACAATTTACTCAAATGTTTATTTTAATAGTGATTTCGATCACTTTTCTGCCCTTATTACCTCGGCCACCCTTATCACCACAACCCACACCTTATAATTTCGTGTTGCGGCGCGCAACCTGATCCCACCGTATAGTCACAATCCACAAACAACACAACAACAATCAACAATTCACAAGGATCAACAACAACACTTTTTAAGAAATAACAACAACCATTTACAAGTATTACCATAACCTTTCAATACTATTTTCCTTCACATCCGACAACTCACATGTGTTTTACATTACAACGACAATTGCCCACAATAAGCCATAGATGTGGTTATCACAGTTATTCCCGTTGCATCATTCACGATTTTCTTTCATCATTTGTTTCTCAACTCTAACCGCAACACTCAATCAAACCAATCACAAGAATTCCACAACAATCAAAATTATACAAATCACAATAATTTTCATGAATAAGCCACGTAGATGTCACATACCAAACATTCGTACACCAAACAAGGCAATTCTACAAAGATCAAAGTTATCCATACATACCTGGAGCTGAGTTCCTTTCTAATTTCTACTTCCAATTCACCAAAAATCTAGCAACGTCAATATAGTGCACAAATTAATACACATAACTTAGAATTAAAGTTCACAATTGCTACTTAAATTTATTTAGGTTAT
>MU681091.1:2041-35572 GCA_026770625.1 Nicotiana glauca | reverse complement strand
CCCCCCCCCAGTTTAAACCAGAAATTCAATGAGAAGGGTTAGGGATTTTACCTGTAAGAAAAAGGGGTATGAAGATAAGCTTGAAACTTCCCGGCCCGGATGGTTTTGAAGAACCAAATGTTTGGAGAAGATGACTTTCTCTCTCAAGACCCTTTCTTCCCTCTCTTATTTTGCTCAGAAAGATCATTAAAATGAGGGGTTGGGGTGCTTTATAAAAAAGGGGTCGGGTTTTAAAATTTAGAAAAATAGGAGCCCGAGCAAAATCTGCGGTCGCATTCTGCGATCGCAGAATTGAAATGCGGTCCGCAGATTGGACCGCAGAAATGCACCCAAAACTCTGAAGGGTCTGCTTGGGTCTGCGACAGGAATGCGGTCTGCATTCCTATTATGTGGTCGCATTTTGCACCGCAGAATTGACCTCCACAAATCCTTGAGGAATTTATGCGACGATTATGCGGTCCGCATATTGATTATGCGATCGCATATAGGACCGCATTTTCAACTTCAATTTTGACTAACTCACTGGTTAACTCTGCGGTAGAAATGCAGTCCGCATACCTGATCTGCGACCGCATAATGGAAATTTTCTGGAAAATTTTAATTCTTTTGATTTTTAAGTGCAAAATTAGTAAAAAGGGTCCGAAAAAGAATTCTACACATTCCTAACACATATTCGGACCTTGGCACTACGAGCTACTAGGTTTTGAGCACAAGATTTTTACGGGGCCTTACAGATAATGACTCCGTATTTCGTGCTCAGCCTCCCAAGTCGCCTCCTCGACCGGATGACCTCTCCATTGAACCTTCACTGAAGCAATATTCTTTGATCTCAATTTCCGGACCTGTCTATCCAAGATAGCCACCGGCTCCTCAATATAAGTCAAATCCTTGTCCAATTGGACTGAGCTGAAGTCTAATACATGAGACAGATCACCATACTACTTCCAGAGCATAGAAACATGGAACACCAGATGAACTGCAGATAAGCTAGGTGGCAATGCAAGCTTGTAAGACACCTCACCAACTCTCTCAAGGATCTCAAAACGCCTTATATACGTAGGGCTCAACTTGCCCTTCTTCCCGAGCCTCATCACACCCTTCATGGCTAACACCCAAAGCAAACTCGCTCTCCAACCATAAATGCTACACCACGAACCTTCCGATCAACATAACTCTTATGTCTAGACTGGGCTGTACGAAGCCAATCCTAAATCAACTTGACTTTCTCTAAGGCATCTCGAACCAATTCTGTGCATAACAACCTAGCCTCTCCCGGCTCAAACTAACCAACTAGATAGCGACAATATCTCCCATATATGGCCTTATAAGGAGCCATCTGAATGCTCGATTGGTACTTGTTGTTGTTGGTAACTCCGCAAGCGAAAAGAACTTATCCCAAGAACCCCCGAAATTCATGACACATGGACGAAACATATCCTCCAATATCTGAATGGTGCGCTCAGATTGCCTGTCTGTCTGGGGGTGAAATGTTGTACTCAACTCAACCCGTGTGCCTAATTCATGCTGCAAAACTCTCCAGAAATGCGATGTAAACTATATACCTTGATCGGAGATAATAGATACCGGCACACTGTAAAATCGAACAATCTCGCGGATATAAATCCGAGTTAGCTGCTCTAAAGAATAGGTGGTCACCACCGGAATGAAATGAGCCGACTTGGTCAACCTATCCACAATCACCCATACTGCATCAAATTTCTTCTAAATCCAAGGGAGCCCAACAACGAAGTCCATGGTAACACGCTCCTATTTTCACTCGGGAATCTAATGTCTCTGAAGTAAATCGCCCGGCCTCTAATGCTGATACTTTAATTGCTGACAATTTAGGCACCGAGCCACATACTCCACTATATCTTTCTTCATTATCCTCCACCAATAGTGCTGTCTCAAATTCTGATGCATCTTAGCGGCACTCGAATGAATGGAGTACCATGAACCGTGGGCCTTCTCAAGGATCATCTCATGCAACCCATTCACATTGGGTACACATAATCGGTCTTGCATCCGCAACACACCATCAATAGAAACCTCATTGGAATCGCCGTGCTGTAATGTGTCCCTAATGATAAGCAAATAGGGGTTGTCATACTAATTCTCTCTAATGCGATCATATAAAGAAGACCAAAAAACCATGCAATCAAGAACCTGTCTGGGCTCCGAAATATCCAATCTAACAAACTGATTAGCCAAGGCCTGAACATCTAGGGCTAGTGGCCTCTCTGCTGCTGATAGATATGCCAAACTGCCCAAACTCTCCGCCTTTCGACTCAAGGTATCAGCCATCACATTGACCTTCCTAAGATGATATAGAATAGTGATATCATAGTCCTTAAGCAACTCTAACCATCTTTGTTGTCGCAAATTAAAATATTTCTATTTGAACATATGTTGTAGACTCCGGTGGTTGGTATAGACCTCACAAGGGACAATGTACAAATAGTGCTACCAAATCTTCAATGCATGAACAATAGCTGCCAATTTTGGGTTATGGACAGGATAATTCTTCTCATCAACCTTCAGTTGCCGAGAAGCATAAGCAATTGCCCTATCGTCTTGCATCAATATCGCGCCAAGCCCAACACATGACACATCATAATACACAATGTAAGACCCCAAAACCGTAGGCAACACCAATATTGGAGCTGTAGTCAAAGCAGTCTTGAGCTTTTGAAAGCTCGCCTCATACTCCTCGGACCATCTAAAAGGAGCACCCTTCTTGACCAATCTGGTCATAGGTGCAGTAATGGATGGTAAACCATCTACGAAACAGCGATAATACCCGGCCAAACCATGGGAACTCTAGATCTTAGTAGATGAGACGATCTGGGCCAATGCTGAACTACTTCAATCTTCTTCGGATCTACTTTGATCCCCTCACTCTACACCACATGACCCAAAAAACCACCGAATCAAGACAGAGTTCACATTTTGAGAATTTTGCATACAATTTCTTCTCCCTTAAGGTTTGGGGCACGATCCTCATATGCTGCTCATAATCTTTCTGACTATGGGAGTACACCATGACTTCATCAGTAAACACAATGATGAATAAATCAAGATATGGCCGGAATACACTATTCATCAAGTTCATAAATGTTGCTGGGGTGTTGGTCAGCCTAAAAGACATCACAAGGAACTTGTAGTGACCATACCGAGTCTTGAAAGTAGTCTTCAGAATATCCGAATCCCATATATTCAACTGGTGATAACCTGACCGCAAATCAATCTTTGAGAACATTCTAGCACCTTGTAGCTGGTCAACTAAGTCTTCAATGCACGATAGTGGGTAAATGTTCTTCACTATAACCTTGTTCAACTGCCGATAATCAATACACATGCGCATAGAACCATCCTTCTTCTTCACAAACAACACTGGAGCATCCTGAGACGACATACTAGGCTAAATGAAACCCTTATCAAGTAACTCTTGTAACTGCTCCTTTAACTTTTTCAACTCCGCATGGAATAGAAATGGGTTGAGTTTCGGCAACAAGTCAATACCAAAATCAATATCCCTATCAGGAAATATGCCTGGAAGATCTGTTTGAAATATATCCGGGAAGTCTCTCACTACTGGAATTGACTCAACGGTGGAGTATCAACACTGACATCTCTTATTAAGGCTAGATATGCATCACGCCCCTTCTGAACCATTCGTTAGGCTTATAGAAAGGACATAACCCTGCTAATAACATAATCTAATGTACCTCTCCACTTTAACCATGGAAAACCTGGCATGCTAGTGTCACAATCTTGCCGTGACAATCTAGAATAGCATGATTGGGTTACAATCAGTCCATGCCCAAGATAACATCAAATTCTACCATATTGAGCAATAATAGATCAACTCTGGTATCAAAACCATCAATAACAACTAAACACGACCGGTACACACGGTCGACAATAATAGAATATCCCACATGCGTGGACAGATAAATAGGAGAACTCAAAGAATCATGAGAGATATCCAAATACAGAGCAAAGAAAGATGACACATATGAGCAAGTAGGTCCCAATCAAATATGACTGATGCATCTTTATGACAAACCGGAACCATACCTATAATGACTGCGTCTAAAGCGACTGCCTTCGTTCTACCTAGAAAACATAGAATCTGACATGGCCTTCCCCTCTAGGGCGACCTCTATCTGCCTTTATCTGCCTGTGCAGGTAGAGCGACGACTGGAGCAGAAACCATGGCCTATGAAGTCTATGGACCTGGCTGAATCCGTGGAGCTGAGTAGTCTGTGGAGGTGCACCCCTCTTGAGTCTAGGTCAGTCCCTCACCATATGACATGTATTACCACACTTAAAGCAATATCTCGATGAGCGTGGCTACTGGGTCTAGATCAGGCCTGGTTGGCTGGACTAATCGCTGAAGGCACCCCGTACAGGAGGTGCACTAGAAAGTGGCTAAGCAAAGTGTGCAATCTGAGACCTTGGGATACCCGGAGAACCATTAGAAGTTGGAAGTGCTAAATGAATTGGACAACTTACAAAGCCTCTACCATGATGGATTGTCGTTGCAGCGTAGCCACCACTATATCCTCTAGTATCTCGAGGCCTTTTGGCCTCCCTGTCCTCTCTCTCATGGCCCTGAATACCCTCCAACTCTATGTAATCTCTCCCACCTGCTGATATGGGGTATCTGCCTCCAACTCTTGAGCCATGCTGAATCTAATGCCATAGTTGAGCCCCTTGATAAATTGGCTGACTCACTCCCTGACTGTAGAAACCAAGGTAGGTGCATGCCTGGACAGCTCATTGAATCTGATGGCATACTCTAACACTGTCATGGCACTCTGGCACAACTGCTCAAACTTTGTGCACCATGCATTGATCATTGGCTAAAAACCTCATGTTTTAGTTATTGTAACAACACTATAAGTATTGCATTTCACAATGATTTGAGCTTAAATGATTATGAATTGTACTAAATTCATGATTTATGCCTTGCAGGAAGAGTTTCCAACTTAAGAATTAATTCGGAATGAATTTGAGTAATTTGAGGCTTTGAAGTCTGAGTAAAAGCTAAATAAATCAAGTTGGAATCGTGTTCGGGGGTCACAACGCAAGTCCAGAGAACAAAACAATGAGTTGAGTAGGCATACGACACATTGTCTAGTAAAATGCCCATAACTTTTTGCTCAGAACTTCGTTTGGGCTCCATAATATATTGATGGAAAGCTATTTAAAAGGGATACAACTTTCATGTTCTGCATTTTACCGAATTCCCAAACGCGCGAAGTATAAAGTTCACGCGAAAGTTCGCGCGTTTCTTCGCGCGTTTTACAAACCATTCTGCCTTGATCGCGCGAAGTTCATTGTTCGCGCGATACTTCGCGCGTTTCTGTCTGGGAAATATATTATTGAGGGGCAAAATGGGAAAACTGGAGGGATCACTCAACTTAATTAAAGTAAACCTCCATTATTGAAGGAAGATCAGATTTTTAGAGAAAGAGGAGGAGGAGATTCATCTTGGAGCTAGGAAAAGAGAAGAAGAACAACATCTTGGAGCAAGGATTCAAAGAGTTCTTCTAAACTTTCTTCTAGTTCTTTGTTTATATTGTGTTTAAGACTTTTATTATTGATTTTTGTATGAATATGAGTAGCTAAATACCCAAATATTCTGGGGTCATGGATGTTAGATGATCTTGTTGTTTGAAGCTTAGATTGAAGATCTTGAATTTATTGTTAAGGGTTGTTTATTTGATTCTGCTATTAATTATTTTACTGCATAGCTAACAGTGAAATACTATTTACGAATCTTGAGTTAAACTTAAAAAAGGAAATTCTTGATTGCATATAAAATCAAATAGAACAAGATCTGAATCCTGGGCATCGGGTGAAGGATTTGCGATTAAGATAGACATATACTTAATTGCCTTGTTTGGTTGAAAAATAGGAGTTGTAAATGCATTCTTGTTAATATTAATACCATAGACATATAGGTATTAAGTTAACTTGAATAGGTGCATACGAACTCGACAGATTCTTATGAGTATTATTAACCCTATAATCAATAACCCGAGTAATTTAATAAATCAATTGTAAGTTAGAAAAGTAGCATGATCTCTAGCAAGTCCATGACCCTGGAATATATTTGTCCAAATTGTTATAAACATATTGTGTAATTGGTGTAGTAATTTTGCGTTGAATTATTGTGCAATTATTAAGTAAATTGTAAATTTGCTCTTTATATATTTTGTAATAATATAGCATGAATTGATAATTGTTTGAGTCTACATCAGTCGAAAAGTTGATCACAATTCCTCGTGGGAACGATACTTTACTTACTACTATATTACTTGTCGATCGCGTACACTTGCGTGAGTGTTTTGGTCGCAACATGCATCTCGAAGGGTCTGGGGAACAAACTCTCCCAAAAACATCTCTGAAAACTAAGTCCATGTAAGGGAAGCTGCATCGGCTGGGCTACCCTCCTAGTAAGCTTGCCACTACTGATATGATGCTCATGATAGATGAAATGTAGTAAAAGCAACTCAATTCGCCTCTATAACACCCATGGTGCAAAGTATACGATGGCATTTCTCTAAAACACCATGTGCATACTTAGAAGTTAAGCCACTGTAAGTAGGAGGATAATACTTCTTGAACCTCAGTTTTAATGATAAGGAAGGCGACTCCGAGGCCTACGGAAGGCGATCAAGTATACCTTAAAGTCTCCGGAAGGCAGCTAACAGTCAATCACTAATGTCCAGGACAGGCAGACGTACCTGGATCTGCACAAAAAATATGTAGAGGCATAGTATGAGTGCACCATAACGGTACCTAGTAAGTATCAAGCCTAACCTTGGTAGAGTAGTGACGAGGCCAGGTCAAGACACCTACTAGGACAAGATAAATCGAATAGAAATATAATAACTAGATATAATGGAAAACGGAGAGATGAATAATTACAAAGATGTCTAATAATGTAAAGTAATGACAGAATTGTAAGCATAAAGACAATAATAAGGAAGCAATGAATGGGAACCACAATAGTCAAATAGGAAATAAACTTATAAAACAAGGAAGAATAAAAGCAACAAGAACAGTTCAACCAATAACTCTTTCCAACATGGGATGGACAACAAGAATCACAACCGAGGTACCGCCTCGTATAGAACAAGAATCACTATCGAGGTACCATTTCATATTCACATTTCTCAATTTCAATCATAATCTTCCCTTATACTGCCGCGTGAGCCTTACATATAGATAGTTTTGAAAACATATTTTTTCAAAATAGCTACATGCACTTTAGTTCACCTTACGGACGCTCCGTAGCTTCAAGTAATTCCCTTACTAGCAACACGCACATAAATCTCACCTTATGCCGCCACAAGCACATTAACCCCTATTCTTATACCGCCACATGTGCATCAATATCACAACACAATAATAACTCGCACCACAAGTGCCCATATTCCAAAACTTGCCAAAAATCAACAATATCAATATTTCCATAGCAATAGCACATGGCTCAACAACAATGTGTACAAAAATATCACCAATAACAATGAATGCGAATTGCTCAATAAAGAAGATATCTCAACAATTAACAACTTCGTACAATGTGATAATGACTTTCACAATTTCAACACCAATAACTCAACAAGAAAATATTTCACGAAATAACAACTTCCATTACAAGTAATTCAACAATTAAAGGTGTAACAAGGAAATATGGAAGGTAGTAACTTCAATTAGGCACATAAGAGCAAAACAACAAGTAAGCGGTAGAATAAGTGTTAACAAATTCATATAAGGCATGTAAGGATAGACTAACACATGTAAGAACATATTAATAGGGAGAATTAACACATGATATGACAACTTAATTAAAGGCATAGAAAGATTCTAAATAACCTAAATCGGTAACCATTTAACAAATTCAACCGTACCATTTACGGGTAAATAATTTGGCGCCCACTATAGGGATTAGACCACTGCGTAATTGAGTTGATCCTTGCTATATTTCTAACTTGTTTTGATTCTTTGTTTCATAGAAAAAATAAAAAAATGGCAGCTAACGATGTCAACATTGTGTACAACGTTGAGGCATACGAAAATCTGCCTCAACATGAGCGTTCAATCAGTAATACCCGCAACGAGAGGGAGGTAGCAACTCCCAATGACGTTAAGGATGAGCATGTTACAGAAACAATAAGGATCTTGAGAGAGAAGCAAAAGGCCATCATGAGCCATCTCTCAAGGCATGAATAGGTCATGGCAGAACTAAAGCATGCATTATCAGGAACTTCCAACAATGAGAACGGAAGAGGCCATGTTCCTCCCGGTGCTCCTACAAATCAAACAGCTGAAAGAGTTGATAATAATACTCCGAGGGGTGAGGTTGGCTTCGATGGAGCCGGGGGAATCAGTAGTGGATCCGATAATGACAATGTAATGATACTTTCAAGACCGAACTCGTGAGATTCATAAGGTAAATGAACGAGCGAATAGATCAGAACACAAAGGAGTTTTACTCCCGAATAGATCAAATTCCGGGTGCACCACCACTTTTGATAGGCCCGGAATTGAAGAAATACACCCAGTTACTATTTAAGTAAAGCACAACACCAGAATTGATTCTAAACCAGTTCAAAATTCCAGAATACCATAGTACGATAGGACTTCAGATCCTCAGGAACACATCACTATCTATACAACAGCTATGAAAGGAAATGACTTGGCCCATCATCAGATTGAGTCGGTTCTACGGAAGAAATTTGGGAAAACCCTCACGAAACGGGTACTGACATGGTATTTACTCCTACCTAAGCACTTGATTGATTCTTTTGAAATGCTCAAAAATTCTTTCGTTATGGCCCATACCGGGTCCAGGAAGGCCAAAGCCCGGAAAGCGAACATATTCAGAATTGCACAAGAAGAGTCAGAATTATTGCGTGAGTTCGTGATCAGATTCCAGAAAGAAAGAATGTTACTAATGATCGTACCAGACGAGGGGGCAGCAGAGGCATTCACTAAGGGTATGAATCCGAAGAGCTCCAACGCCTCCAAAGTTGAAGGAAAGACTAATCGAGTTCCAAGTGATCACATGGGTGGATGTCCATAATGGTTATGAATCAAAGATAAGGATAGAAGATGATTAGCTCGGCTTTCTGACTTCAACCAAAGGACAAGACCGAGACAAGAACCACGACAAGTTCAAGGATGATTTTGATGCAGACCGGCGATCTTCCAAAATCCAATTCTTTCCTTACGAGAGATTTGAAGGCCACGACAGCATAGGGTTCTGGGTTCTCGGATAGGTTCGCTCCCGATAGAAGAGCTGAACGCGGTCGAAAAATAAGTCGCTATAAGAAAAAGAGGTATCGGGGACCCAGGATTCCTCATATCCCAGGTTGTCAGATTATAACTTCAACTTTAGCATAGTGGTGCTGGTATTAGAAATGAAAAACATCAAGGAAGCAAGGTTCCCGAAGCCAATCAGGTCTGATCCCAGCCAGAAGGATCCCAACTTATGGTGCGAATACCATGGAACTCACGATCACAGAACTGGGGATTGCCAACATCTACACGAGAAGGTGGCAACACTACTAAAGAACGGCCATCTCAGGGAGTTCTTGAGTGACCGGGCCAAGAAATATTATGGCCGCAGCTGAGACGATGCAAAACCCTCAAAGATAGGGGAAGACCCTCCTCGACTAACTATCAACATGAATCTCGGGGGGAATGAGATTAATGGTGTAACTTTCACGGTAGCCAAGAAGGAAAATGTATTAGCGACTCGCAGCAAGAGACTCTGGGATGTCGCCCAAGACAACAATACCTTCACGAAAAAAGACACCGATGGACTTCTTCTGCCGCATAACGATGCCCTAGTAATCTCTTATAATGTTCAAGATTTCAAGATTAAACGTGTTTTGGTTGACCCAGGAAGTTCAACCAATATCATTCAATGGAGAGTGCTGGAACAAGCCAAAACCGAAAGCATAATTCTAGCAATAAAGCTCCTCGTTGGGTTCAACTTAGCGAGTGTGACCATCGGAGGTGAGATCCTGCTGCCCATGAATGTTGAAGGGGTCACGAAGACCACCTTATTTAAAGTGGTAGACTGTGACATGAGGTACAACATAATTCTCGGCAGCCATGGTTACATGAGATGAAGGCCATACCATCAACATATCACCAATTTCTAAAGTTCTTGACTCTAGATAGAATCAAGCAAATAAGAGAAGATCAGCTGGCAGCAAGGGAAATGAACGAAGTATCGATTTCCAGCAGTAAAGGGAAGGAACTCAACAAATAGCAATTACAGGAACTAACGCCTACTCCTAAGCCAAGTGAAGATGATAAAGGGGAGGAGTCGTCAGAATCCCACCATGTACCGAGATACTTTCAGGTACCGAAAGAGACAGACGTGAACAAAGTCCACGGTAGAAGAACTTGAACAACTGGCTTTGTTCGAGAAATTACTAGAGAGAAAATTACACTTGGGGACAGGACTCAACCCGATCTCAGTTTAGGATTTATAAATTTCCTTAAAACTAACATTGATCGTTTTGCATGGTCGCACACGGATATGACAGGTATCCTACTAGAGGTGGCCATGCACAAGCTAATCCTGGACCCAAGCGTCCCACCGGTAAGGAGAAGACGTGCCTAATAGCTGAGGTCAAGAACATGTTTGTTAAAGAAGAGGTAACTCAGTTGCTTGACATCAGTTTAATCCAGGAGGTAAAGTATCCCGACTGGCTAGCTAATGTAGTTTTAGTTCCAAAAAAGAATAACAAACTTCGAATGTGCATGGATTATAAAGACTTGAGTAAGGCGTACCAAAAGACTCGTTTCCACTATCGAACATTGATCAAATGATTGATGTCACGGTCGGACATGAGTGAATGAGTTTCCTCGATGCCTATTCCGGGTACAATCTAATTAAGATAAACATAGAGGATCAAGAAAAAACTTCGTTCATAATGAACTTTGGCATATATTGTTATAATATGATGCCCTTCGAGCTTAAAAACGCTGGAGCCACTTATTAGAGGCTCATGAACATGATGTTCAAGAAAAAAATAGGTAAAATAATGGAAGTATACATAGATGATATGTTGGTCAAGTCTTCGAATGCAAGTGACCATTTAAAACACCTCTAGAATACCTTCGATATCCTAATGAAGCACAAAATGAAATCAACCCCGAAAAATGCGGATTCGGGGTTAGCTCCGGTAAGTTCTTGGGTTTCCTGGTGTCACAAAGGGGAATCGAGGTAAATCTCGATATGATCAAAGCCATCAGGGACATCCCAGACCAGCTGACAAGTGTGAAAGAAGTCCAAAGGTTAACCGGAAGATTGGCCACTCTAAGCATGTTCATTTCTCGATCTTCGGAAAAATGTCACCACTTCTTCTGGCTTATGAAGTAGAAGAACAATTTCGAATGGACTCCAAAATTCCAACATGCCTTAAAATACCTGAAACATTATCTATCAAGCCCTCCACTACCATCGAAATCGGAGGAAGGCGAATAATTGCTAATATACTTAGTGGTCTCGGAGGTAGCGGTAAGTGTCGTTCTAGTCCAGGAGGATGAAGGGACGCAAACTTCTATCTATTATGTTAGAAAAATTTTGTCAGGAGCGAAAACTCATTATCCGCACCTTAAAAAACTAGCCTTATCTCTCCTAGTCGCCTCTCAAAAGCTTAGACCTAATTTTCAGTGTCACCCGATAGCCGTGGTGACAACCTTTCCCTTATGGAATGTTGGTTGGACAAATGGGTAGTTGAAATTAGTGAATTTGATATTGAATATAAGTTGGGGACTGCGATTAAGTAACAGGTCTTGGCCGACTTTGTGGCCGATTTCAGTCTTGGGTTACTACCTTTAGCTGCAAAAGAAGTAGTGATAGTGTTAGAAACAATATCAGGAGTTTGGACCTTGTTCACGGACGGAGCTTCTAATGTGAAAGGGTCTGATATCATCCTAGGAAGCTCAAATCTATTCAAGGAAAATGATGAATCTTTGTAATCTCAAAGAGGGCCTTTAAATATATCTCAAGCTAAAAAGTTGCAAAACAAGGTCATTAGACTTCAGGAACGAACAAAGAAGTTGTTAGTTGGGAGGAAGAGCTTAAGGATAAAGGATTTGGGTTATATATGTGTTATAATATTTTATGGATCAAATTCATTTCCAAGAAGAGGTGGATTAGATCCCAAGAAACATCCTCTGAAGAAGGTCCAACTCAGCCACTATTAGACCAATTTAGCACCTAAAATGTGTCTAAACTTGTAGCCCATGGAGTCCTATATAAAGCCACATTTTTATAGCATAAAAAGGACTTACTTGATGTCCAAGAGTGGTACAATAGTCGTGCTAGATGTTGAGTGCAAGCTGGTGCCAAGTTGCTAGCAAATTTCCTTCAAGATTTTCAAGATTCTATCCAATATTGGTTTGGGACTTATTCCATATATTATGGGACTATATTTATTTCTTTCCTAGTTATTTAAGGTTATGTTTTCCTTTACTAAGATTTTTGGAATTACTTTCCAAGAATGACTTGGTTTTTGCTTCCTAGTATTTTTCTTTTCCTAAGGTAGTTGGACTTGTTGTTCAAAGTAGTTTAGGACTTTATTTACTTGTTTTTAGGTAGAATTTCGTGACCCCTATCTATATAAAGGGGTGCATTATTTGTTTTTTGACTTAGGTTATTCAGACTCTTATCAATAAAAATTATGAGATTTTTCTTGCCCTCTTGTGTGTGGCTACTCTTGGATTTATTCTTCAACCTTCAAGACTCAACTTAAGGTGGTAAGATGAATTCTTCGAAATCTTAGACCACTTCTAGGTATTCAAGAAAGGTGATAAGTTTAGGCTTATTGTTGTTCTTGTTATTCTAAAGGGCCGCATTTTACAATTTATCTCTTATTTTTAACCTCTACCAAAGGTGATTAGTTCTTCGTTAGCTAATTGTTGTTTCTAGGATTAATCTTCAAGAATAGACTTCTTGAATTCAAGAAACTCTTTCTTGAATTCAATCTATCTTTAATTATTCGTCCTTTTTTGTTTCTTTATTTTCTTTTAGCTTCCGCATGTTTCTTGATTTTCTTGTTTTTCTTTAGTAATTATTGAATCCCCTATCGTGTTGTTATCAGGGTCTAGTCTCGGGGTGTTCCTAATCACATCCTTAGGAGAAACCCTGAGGCATGCCATAAAATTGTTCCTTTAACTAACAATGTAGCCGAGTATGAGCCATTGATTGCATGACTCGAACTGGCCCAGAGACTTGGCACCGAGGTCATAGGGATCAAATATGATTCACAGTTGGTGGTAAACCAAGTATATGAGATCTTTGACATAAAGGAGGAACACATGAAACAATATGTGATTAAAGTTCAAACTTTGCTCACACAATTCAGGGCGTGGTTGACCAACCATATCTCGAGAGAAGAAAACATAGAAGCAGATGCATTGGCCAATTTGGGGTCATACAAGGAGATGAAGGGATTGGATTCCAGTAATGTCGGTCAACTTATGCATTCGGTATTGGATGTGGACGGTTATTGTGATTTTATCGATTACCTTCAACATGGTAAGTTGCCCGAAGGCATCCCGGGAACTCCGTACCAAAGCAGCTCGTTATAGACTCTAGGGTGGACAATTATATAGAAGGTCATTCCAAGGCCAGTTGGCCCGATGTTTAGGAGCCTCAGAGGCAGACTACGTCATGAGAGAGGTGCATGAAGGAATTTGCGAGAATCATTTCGGTACAAATTTGTTGGTGCTAAAATAAGTTAGGGCAGGATACTACTGCCACAGATGGAACAAGACACGAATGCATTCATTCAGAAATGCGACAAGTGTCAGCGCCATGCACAACTCATGCATCAACTGCAGAACTCTTGCATTCGGCACTGTCCCCATAGCAGTTCATGAAGTAGGGGATGGATATAGTTGGGTTGCTGCCACCTGGTTCCGAAAAGGTTAGATTTCTTTTAATTTTAATCGCTTACCAAAAGATAGCGAAGTGGTCGACTTCCTGCGGAAAACATAATTTACCGGTTTGAAATACCGAAGGAGATTGTCTGTGATAACGAGCCACAGTTCATACGCTCCAAAGTCACAAAATTTCTTGAGGACCTGAAGATCAAAAGGATTACATCTTCACCATACCATCTGAGTGCTAATGGGCAGGCGGAATCAACCAATAAGGTAATTATTCAAAACCTCAAAAAGAGGTTGGAAGCAGCCAAAGGCAAGTGGCCCGAAGAGTTACCGGGCGTGCTGTGGGCGTACCGGATGACGGAAAAATAAGCATGGGAGGGACACCTTTCTCTCTTGTATACGGTGCAGAAGTTCTGATCCCAGTAGAAGTAGGAGAACCGACGTTGTGGTACTTTCGATGGAAGAAAAAGCAAATAATGAGGCATTGATGGTCAAGCTGGAATTCTTGATGAATGCAGGGACTTGGCACACATAAGCATGGTGTCTAAGAAATAGAGGATGGAAAGATACTACAACTGGAGGGCCAATCTCCACTACTTTAAAGTAGGAGACTTGGTTTGAAGAAAGTAACTCAGAACACTCGGGAGATCAACGTTGGAAAGCTGGGGCGACGTGGGAAGATTTTTAACGAGGCAACAACGGAAAGTATACTATGAAGGGAGCATCATCAACAAAGTTAAGATCTTTAAATGACAAAGCACTGAAACAACAATCCACTACGGGATGGCTAAATAATCTTTGGCTAGATGGCTAAGTTCCTAACGGTAAATGAAGCTTGCCATCGAACCAAAGATCTTTCAACCGTTCACAAGTTTTTTCCTTCAAAGGAGCAAGACCTCAAGTGTTCCAATTCACACACTTCGCATTCGAACACTGGGGGGGAGGAATAGTATGAGAATATGGCAACATGATTTCCATGAAAATCAGGTTTACGAGATCCGGGAACTATAGTGTCTCACCAGGATCGGGACTGCACGGCCAGCCCCATAGAAACAAGTTGTACTAATTAGCCACATATATTGGCAATTTCATTTTTTAGAAATTGAATGCTTATGTACTTTTAAATATAGAAGGAATAAAATAAATTCCTTTTATTTTTATCTTATTTCTTGTCCAAATGATGAATTGATTTTATCATTTCAAAGTTAACTAAAAACTTGATAATGTTAGTGCCGGAATGAACAGGAGACATCCTCTTCAAAAGCATCGTAAACATAAGAGGGCCCTCTCTTATGAAACCCTGATAGAAAAGGGTTGGTTACGGAAGAGTTTATGCTCGGAACCCGAAAGCTATGTCGAAGCTTTATCTAATTCGACGCAAAAAAGAGTGAAATTTGCGCTATACTTAAGCAAAAAGTCCTTTTTATTTATCAAACATTCCAAATGGCATAAGTACAAAAATATAAAAGGAAAAAAAAAAGCTAAACTTCATCGCCACCAGAATTTAGGGGAAGAGAGGTATCTACTCCCATGGGAGACGTAGGTGTATCTGCCGCCAGCGCAGGATCTTGACCTTCATCATCATTCTCTTCAAGTTCCTCCTTGATTCCCAAATATCCAAAACTGATACTCGAAGAGTCAGTTGTGTTAGGCTTAGTTGGGAGACGTTTTCGAGCAGTTAACTCCAGCGCTCGAGCTTTGGCAATCTAATCATTAATATCAATAACGCCCATTTTGGCTTCTTCTCATATGGTACATAGAATAAGTCTTTTCAAAGATGATGGAATTCCCTTGGTGCTGGACATTTTCCTTGAGCCTATCAACCTCGATCAAAAAGCCGTCCCGCTCGAATCTTATCGCACTAGGCTAAGATCGAGACCACAGATTGTGGTTATGTGAACCTTGTTTTACCTATCTTCCATCCGAGCCTGATTCTCCTCAGCATCAGCAGCCTCTTCGGCTTTGGAGTTCAAGGCTGACTCTAAGTTATTTACTCATTCAATGGAGACATACTTGCGCTCGGTAGCGGCAAGAGCGGCATCCAGAGACTCAGCCCACCTAGCCTTAGCATCTTGAAGTTGAGCGTGTAGATGAGTGGCTTCTTAACTGTGATCCATCATCTCCTTCTCAATTTGCTGCAATCGGGCCTCAAGCTCTTCCGTTTTAGCAGCCTTTGCCTTTAGTACCAGGAGGCGTGCAACGAGTTGGTTCCTCTCGGCCAACAGATGATCCCGCTCAGACATGAGTCCTTCTTTATCAAGGATCAATCTCTGAAGGAATTTAGAAGCGAGGAAGTTGGAATGCAAAACATATATCGAAGTTAGAAACCCAATTATAACAGATGAATAAAACAAACAGTAAGAAAACAAGTAGCATTATTCAACATACATTCCCCTGAAAGAGATAGTATTTTTTTCATATCTTTTTCTAATGCCAGCGGCTTCAGATAGTTGGTGAGCTCGAGCGGCCTCGACAAAAGATGGCACTCTTGTGAAATCGAGAGAGTGATGCTCCTCCTCCCTCGGGATTTGGGAGAAGGCGGTAAGTAGTTGTGCCCAAATTCCCATGGTCAGGGGACTGGGGAGGGGAGACATCCACTTCTTGGAGGATATGTAGTAGTTGGATGAAGATACAACTGGTGTGGAGAGAGATGAAGCTGATAGTGTTGTAGGTTGAGAAGCAGCCATGACAGAGGTAATGCTGGTTATTGGTTTCTCATCAACCAAATGTAGAAGAGGTTCAGTATCTTACCTTCAAGGATCGGAGATGGAGATCGACATTCTCCACTAAATCCATTTCTCCCTAGAGCGCTCGGGCCTCGCCCTCAGTTGGGGTTCTAAGCTCTCCAGTTGAGCATTCTATTGAGCGGATGAAGATTGTTGTCTCTATAAAGGGGAGCCTCTTCATCATTGGATTCCCTGTTAGTATACCACAGTGGCTACGGCTGGATCAGGCGTGGACTTATTTATTTTCACATTTTTTCCCGGCCGAGGAAGAATGTCACTTTTTTGGTTGCTTGTTCTCTGGCTGGGGACTCCTAGAGGAAGTACTGGCACTGGAGGTAGATCCGAGGGCACCGCTCCGAGTAAGAGCCTACTACAATAACCTCGCAGCCTCAGTAGGATCGGTCAACACCTCGGCCTCGAGGTAGATAACAAAACCTTGAGGGAGTCCTGAGTTAAACAAAAAAGGTATGGTTAGCAAAATTTGCTTGTGTATATGCATAGGCGAAAAGTAGAAAGAGTTAGTTTACCGTGGTTCTTGGACTTCCACCCGTATTTCTGGGCTAACTCCTTCCATCGACGGGTATCTGGCATAGTAATATCCAGAATCTTCTGAATCAAATAGTGGTGTCCATCGAGTAGTTGAAATAACTGAAGCAAAAGGGTTAGCAATAACATGAAACATCCTTTTATGGAGAAATAGATAGATTGAACACTTACGTGGATGACTCCATGATTCCGAAAAGGATGAAGTTATGGTCGGGATGATATCCCTGGTAGCAATGACGACTAATTGCTCCTGTAATGACCCGACCGGTCATTCTGAGCTCTAGCATGGCGTTCGGCGATTTGAGGCCATGAGTAGCTTCACTTCAAGTATTATGACTTGTACGCATTGTTGGAATTGAAATTCTGAAAGTTCGGAGTTAATTTGGAAAGAAAATTCTCATTTCAGAAGCTTTAAATTGGAAGAATTGACTAAGATTTGATTTTTGAGTAAACGACCTCAAAATTAGGTTTTGCAGATTCCAACAAGTTCGTACACTAATTTTGGACTTAGGCGTATGTCCATATCGGGTTTTGGATGACCCGAGAGCGTTTCGGTGCCTATTGTGGAAAGTTGGCATTTTGGAAGAATTTTATAATATGGATTGAAGTGTATTTCAATGTTATCGATGGCCGTTTGGGATTCCAAGTATGGGAATAGATCCGTATGGTGATTCTGGTATTAGGAGCGCGTCTAGATATGGATTTGGAGGTCCATAGATCATTTTAGAGTCATTTGGCGAAAGTTAGAAATTTGAAGGTTTTTGAGAAGTTTGACCGGGAGTGGACTTTTTGATATTAGGGTCAGATTCCGATTCTAGAAGTTGGAGTAGGTCCGTAATGTCTAAGGTGACTTGTGTGCAAAATTTGAGGTCAATCGGTCGTGATTTGATAGGTTTCAGCATCGAATATAGAAGTTTGAAGTTCTAAAGTTCATTAAGCTTTAATTGGGGTGCGATTCGTGATTTCGATGTTGTTTGATGTGATTTGAAGGCTCGACTAAGTTTGTAATATGTTTTAAAACATCTTGGTATAATTGGTTGAGGTCTGGGGTCTCGGATAGATTCCGGAGGGTCAACGGATCGAGTTTGGACTTGGAAGATGTGCTGAAGCAACTGTATTTAGTGTAACCACACCTGCGAGGTTTAGGCCATAAGTGCAGAGCCACAAAAGTGGCCATGAGGGTTGCAGAAGCGGTTTTGGCTGGGACCGCAGATGCGGTTGAGTTTGCAGAAGCAGGACGCTCCTGCACACGTGAGATCACAGAAGCGAAGGCGCAAAAATGCCGTTGGGGCGCTGATGCGGAGTTGAGTGGCTTGAAGGAGGACCACAAAAGTGGTATTTTTGGATGCACCTGCGGAACCGCAGAAGCAGTCAAGTGACCGCAAGTGTGAAAATGTCGCGGGGCTGAATAGTTTCAAGAGCGAGATTTGGCTCTTCTTCTCTCATTTTTCACTTGGTTGGGGCGATTTTGGAGAGCTTCAAAGGGAGATTTTCATCAAGCAACACAAGGTGAGTGATTCCCATTCATTATAAGTTAAATACATGGTTTGTATAAGGATTTAAACATGAATATTTGTAGAAATTGTGGGATTTATGGTAGAAAACCTAGAATTTGGTAATTTTGGAGTTTGACCATGAAATTGGACATGGAACTTGGAATGAATTATATTTTTGAGTTCGTGGTGTTATGGATAAAGTTTATCTTCGAAAATTTTTGAAATCCGGGCACGTAGGCCCAGGGGTGATTTTCAACGACTTTTCGTACGGAGTTAGAAATTATGGTAAATCGGATTATAATGAGTATTAGAGTATATATTTATGGAATTTCTCAATTATTGACTACTTTTGGAGCGTTCGACATTAATTTGAGTTGTTTGAAAGGCTTGGGAGCTGGCTATGGAACTTCGGAGCGAGGCAAGTCTCCTTTCTAACCTTGTAAGAGAGAATTAGTCCCATAGGTGAACCAAATTAAAATGTGCTTTATTTGTGAGGGCTACATGCAGCATTAGAGACCTCTGCGGCCGCGGTCCATTCTGCGCAGTCCGAGGAGCCCAAGTTCAGAGAGCCAAGATTTGAAGTCCAAGAGCCTAGTGCGGCCGCCGTCCATTTTGTGCGGCCCGCACTGACCCCGTAGGGGCATTTTTGTCCAATTTTTCCAGCTTAGTATAAATAGAACATTTTGCCATTTTTAGGGCATCAGTTAATTCTAGACTTTGAGCTGCGCTCGTGAGACTCATTTTGTTGCCATTTTGGGCACTTTAGCTTAGTTTTAATAATAGATTCTTGTATTTTACTTAATAATTAATTCTTATGTCTTCTTCTTCACCTATTTCTCTATTTTCTTGTTCAATCATGTGTAGCTAAACCCATTAGCTAGGGTTGTGGCTCAACCCTAGTATGGGTAATTGATGGGTGTTGTGATTTAAGGTTAGATTGACTATGGGTGTTTGTATTTGGGTCAATTTTATGGTTTAATTTATGAATTGGTGGTTTCAAACACTGGTTTTCGCTAAGTTGATTTGGATCTTCTTGAGAGAGAGAGCCTAAGTCTCCAAAATTGACCCAACAAGGAATTGGGATGGACTCAAGAGAATTGATAGTCCCAATTAAAGGGTTAAACCTAGAGACAGTAATTACGCGACTTGAACCCTAGTTGCTTGAGCTAATTTGCCTATCCATTTGGTCTCGAGAGAGTTAACTGGGCAAAATCACTCTCTCTACCGAGAGGTGAGAGTGGGTAAAATTGTGCAACGGTTATACATATTTCCCCAATCATGTCAATCAAAGCCTTAGAAGCAATTAACCGTCAATTAGCCACCTAGGTGAAAGTCACTACCCTAGTGCCCCTTAATCCATTAGATACAACTCATAGTAATTATCTCTTAGCGTAATTTAGTTTCAATTCTAATTAGTAGTTGATAATAGTAGTTTATAATTGAAAACCCAAAAATGTATGGAAGTGACATTTGGAACAATTACACGATTCTAGTCTAGACAGATACCCAACTCTAATTTCTAGCTCTCTGAGGAATTCAATCCCGACCCTCATATCGGGTAAAAGCTATTGCGATCCTCTCTTCCTACTTTGTAGTAGTGTGGAGTTGGCTGAAATCACTTTTCGGCGCCGTTGCTGGGGAGCTAACCATTTTGGCTATCTGTTTAGTTAGTTTTGTGTTTTGTTCTTTTTTCCTTCTTGTTTACTAATTTTGTTTGTGTCGATTACTCAGGTACCAATGGCTCTCAATGCTAATGACTCTCTTGGCAACGTGATTGCGGGGGAGGAGGTAGATGATCTTGATCAAGATAAGGTTCCTATATTACCTCAAGCTCAACGTAGAGGACGTCAGGCCAATGCAAATGACAACAACAATATTCCAGACCCTCCTCCGCCACCGCCAAGAGTGGCTCCAAGAGTCCTCCCAAATCAAGGGTATGCGAGTGCCATCGTTCCTCCCCGAATCCAGTCGGGGAACTTTCAAATCACAAATGTCATGTTGACCTTGCTCGAGCAAAGAGGGTATTTTACGGGCGCCTCCGATCAAAATGCCTACAAGCACTTAAAGGGGTTCGTAGATACATTCTGGGGGAGCAAGCAAACGAATGCGTCCGAAGATGCTCTTAGATTGAGGCTTTTCCCGTTCTCTCTTCGGGGTAAAGCATTGGATTGGCTAGAAAGGCTCCCCAATCATTCCATCACCACTTGGGATGAGTTGGCGGATAAATTTATTGCTAAGTTCTTCTCACTCGGGCATATGGAGGCACTTCGAGATGAGATATTGGCTTTCAAGCAAGAGCCAACGGAACCTTTGCATGAGATATGGGAGTGGTTTAGAACTACGGTGAAAGAGTGCCCTAATAATCATATGACCGAAGTGATGATTCAACAAACCTTTTATCGGGGCATCAACACCACTAATCAATGCATTGTGAACCAATTGGCCAAAGGCAACTTCATGAAGCTTCCCTACAATGAAGCTTGTGATATTTTGGATGAAATGGCCGACACTTCTTCGACATGGCAAAATAGAGCGAATGTGCCCCAAGGTGACCCCACGGTCATCCATTTGCACAAGGAATTGCATGATCACGGTCAAGCTATTGTCGAGCTTACTACTACTATGAATCAATTGGAGAAGGCGCAATTGCAACAAGTCCAAAATCCTCGCCAAGTCAATGCCATGGAAGGAGTAAATATGTTTAAGATAAGGGAAAGAGGGCAACAATCTCAAGGGAATTGTGATCAATTTGATGATGGTGGTGGTTTTTCAAATGAGTGTTATGATGAAACAAATGAAGAGGTACAATATGTGAACACTTTTTAAGGCAATGGAGGCAACTCTTCAAACTAACAATGACGACCCCAAGGCAATTGGGGCAATCAACAACAAAGTGGTAGTAATTGGAACAACAACAACCAAGGCGGTAATTGGGGGAACAACAATCAAGGCAACCAAGGGAATTGGAATGGTAATAGCAACAATTGGAACAACAATGGTCAAGGCGGGTGGAACAACAATGGAAACCAAGGCAACCGGGGACAAAGCTTTCAAAGGCCCCCAATGTACCAACAACTAAACAATCTGCCTCCGTTTCAATCTCAAGGGTCTAGTTCTTCGGGTAATGATATGGGAAGAATAGAAATGATATTCGAACAAATGATGAAGAAGAACCAAGATTCTGATGCTCAATTGGCTTCCCACAATACCTCTATCCGGAATTTGGAGGTGCAAATAGGCCAAATCTCTTATCATTGAATACTCGCCCTAAGGGTGCTCTACCAAGTGATACGGTAGTGAACTCAAAGGGTGGGAACAATCATGTGATGGCGGTTACAACAAGAAGCAGGAGAGGCGATGATGTGAATGCCCCGAAAGAAAAAGCAAGTTGTGGATGATGATGTTGGGTTCCAAGAAGATGTGAGTCCTTTGATAGTTGAAGATGTGGTTGAGAACAATGTGAACAATGAAGTGAGGATAGATATTGATGAGGCCGAGGTGGAAACTCAAGATGTTGTGAACATGTCTAGGGAACACGTGATTGACATGCCCGAGCCGGTGGTGCCCAAAGCCAAGGCACCTTTGCCTAGGACACCTCTGCCTTATCCTCAATGGTTAGCAAAGCAAAAGAGTGACCACCAATTCAAAAAGTTCATTGAAATGATGAAGAGCCTTACAATCAATGTGCCTTTGGTGAAAGCACTTAAGCAAATACCGGGGTATGCAAAGTTTATGAAGGATTTGGTGACGAAGAAGAGGTCGATGGAGTGTGAAACAATTAAAATGACTCATTAAGTGAGTGCTATCATACATTCTATGTCCCCAAAACTTGAAGACCCCGGAGCTTTTACTATCCCTTGCACTATCAGTAGTGCGGATTTTGCCAAGGCCCTTTGTGACTTGGGGGCTAGCATAAATTTGATGCCTTATTCGGTCTTTAAGACTGGGAATTGGTCAACCTAGGCCAACCTCAATGAAACTTCAAATGGCGGATCGATCAATGAAGCGACCCCTGGGCATAATTAATGATGTGCTTGTCCGGGTGGACAAGTTTATATTGCTGGCCGACTTTGTCATTTTGGATTGTGAAGTGGGTTTTGAAGTCCCAATTATTCTAGGAAGACCTTTCCTTACAATGAGGAAGGCATTGGTTGATGTTGAAGTGGGTGAGCTAATTTTCCGAGTGGGAGATGAGAAGGTCATCTTCCATGTTTGCAGATCCATGAAGCAACCCAATAGCACCGAGGTGTGCTCATTTGTGGACATTGTCACAGCTGTGATAGTGGATAACACAAGTTTTATGATTAATGTGGAGGATCCCCTTGAGGCCGTGCTTCTAAATCTTGATGCTGATGATGATGCTAGTAGAGTGGAGTATGTAAATGCTTTGCATGGTATGGGCTCGTATTCTTATGAGCCTAGAAAATTGTCCTTGGATCTTGAAAATCAGAATACTCCACCAACTAAGCCATCTATTGAGGAGCCACCGGTGTTGAAGCTGAAACCACTTCCTCCACACCTCAAGTATGAGTTCTTGGGCTCAAATTCTACTTTACCAGTTATTATTTCTTCTTGCCTCACTAACTTGCAGGTAGACGCTACTTTAGCGGTTCTCAAAAGGAGGAAGAAAGCAATTGGGTGGACATTGGCCGATATTCGGGGAATAAGCCCCGCATTCTGCATGCATAAAATCATTTTGGAGGAGGATGCAAGGCCTTCCTTAGAACACCAAAGGAGGCTCAATGAGGCAATCCAAGAGGTGGTGAAGAAAGAAGTGATCAAATATCTAGATGCGGGTGTGGTGTATCCAATCTCCGATAGCTCATGGACTTCTCCAGTATAATGTGTGCCGAAGAAAGGTGGGATGACTGTAGTGACAAATGACAACAATGAACTTATTCCCACTCGAACCATTACCGGGTGTATAGTTTGCATAGACTACCGGAAGCTAAATAAGGTGACCCAGAAGGATCATTTCCCCTTGTTGTTCCTCGACCAAATGCTTGATCGCCTTGCGGGGCGTGTTTTTTATTTCTTTTTGGATGGCTACCCGGGGTATAATCAAATTTTAATTGCCCCGGAGGACCAAGAGAAGACTACTTTTACATGCCCATATGGTACATTTTCTTTCTCCCGGATGCCATTCGGGTTGTGCAATGCTCTGGTGACCTTCCAACGATGCATGATGGCTATTTTCACCGACATGGTGGAAGACATATTGGAGGTCTTTATGGATGATTTTAGTGTGGCCGGTGACTCCTTTGAAGCGTGCTTGGGTAATTTGGATAGAGTTTTGGCCCGGTGTGAAGATACAAAACTAGTAATAGTACTCAATTGGGAAAAAGGCCATTTCATGGTACAAGAAGGTATAGTGTTGGGCCACAAAATTTCTAAGCATGTGATTGAAGTAGACAAAGCCAAGATTGAGGTGATTTCAAGGCTCCCTCCCCCCAATTCGGTCAAAGGGGTGAGGAGTTTTCTTGGGCATGCGGGGTTCTACCGGCGGTATATCAAGGATTTTTCAACGGTTGTGAATCCCCTTTGCAAGTTGCTAGAGAAAGATGCTAAGTTTGTTTTTGATGAGACTTGCATGGAGGCCTTTGAACTTCTCAAGCATAAGTTGACCACTACCCCAATCATTATCGCACCATGTTGAAGCTTACCCTTTGAGCTCATGTGCGACGCAAGTGACGTTGCGTTTGGGGCTATTTTGGGCCAACGAGTGAACAAAATGTTCCATCCTGTGTACTATGCAAGCAAGCCTATGAATGAAGCTCAAAGGAACTACACGGTGACGGAGAAGGAATTATTGGCTATTGTGTTCGCCATGGAAAAGTTTAGGCCATACCTTATGGGGGCTAAGGTTATTGTGCATGCCGATCATGCCACCCTTAGGTATTAGATGATAAAGAAAGACTCAAAGGCAAGGTTGATGAGATGGGTGCTACTACTCCAAGAATTTGATCTAGAAATTGTGGATCGAAAAGGTAGTGAGAATCAAGTGGCGGACCACTTATCCCGTTTGGAGGAGGAGGGGAGGCCTTGTGATGGCCTAGAAATCAATGACTCATTTCTCGATGAACAACTCCTTGCGGTGTCAATGAATGAAATGTCATGGTGTGCCGATGTTGCTAATTACCTCGTGACCGGAATAATCCCGTGTGAGCTCTCTTCTAACCAAAGGAAGAATCTCAAGCGGGATAGTTTGGATTTCTATTGGGATGTGCCGTACTTGTTTAAGATTTGCACGGATGGTGTGATTTGAAGGTGTGTCCCAGAGGGAGAGCAATTGAGTATTTTGGAGGCTTGTCATTTACCCCCCTATGGTGGTCATCATGGAGGGGTGAGAACGGCTTCGAAAGTTTTGAGTTGTGGTTCTTATTGGCCAACTTTGTTCAAAGATGCAAGTGATTTCGTGAAAAGATGTGATCAATGTCAACGAGCGGGCAGGATTTCCAAGAAAAATGAGATGCCTCTAAACACAATTCTTGAGGTAGATATCTTCGATGTTTGGGGTATTGATTTTATGGGCCCTTTTGTTAGCTCGTGTGGGAACACCTACATTCTTTTAGCGGTTGATTATGTGTCAAAATGGGTTGAGGCTGTGGCCTTGCCCAACAATGAAGCTAGGAGTGTGGTGGCATTTCTAAAAAAGAGCATTTTCACAAGGTTTGGTACACCCCGGGCTATCATTAGTGATGGAGGATAGAGCTTTTGATGCCTTGCTCTCCAAGTATGGTGTCAATCACAAAGTCTCTACACCTTATCATCCTCAAGAAAGTGTCCAGGTTGAAGTGTCAAACAAGGAAATCAAGAGCATTTTGTCCAAAACTGTCAATGCCAATAGGACCGATTGGTCCAAAAAGTTAGATGATGCTCTATGGGCTTACCAGACCGCTTACAAGACCCCAATTGGTATGTCGCCGTACCGGTTGGTGTTTGGGAAAGCATGTCACCTACCAGTGGAATTGGAGCATAAGGCCTTGTGGGCCTTGAGGAAGCTTAATCTTGAGTGGGATGTTGTGGCCAATCTTCATGTTGAACAACTCAATAAACTTGATGAATTCCGGTTCCATGCATACTCTAGTTCGTCCTTGTATAAGGACAAGATGAAGTACCTTCATGACACATATGCTCGTGGAAAGGAGTTCAAAGTTGGTGATTTGGTCCTCTTGTTCAACTCTCGTCTAAGGTTGTTTCCAGGAAAGCTGAAATCAAAATGGAGTGGACCATTTGAAGTTTTGTGTGTGACCCCATTTGGTGCTCTAGATTTGAAGAACAAAAGTGGTGAAGTCTTTAGAGTGAATGGGCACCGTGTCAAGCATTATCTTGGGAAGTTCGATGACAACCATGTGGTGGCTGTGGTTCATTTCAAATGATGTGATGGTAACCCGCATTGTGCCACGACGTTAAATCAGGCGCTTTTTGGGAGGCAAAACATGTGTTTTTCTTTTTGTTTTATTTGATTTTCTTGGTAGTTAGGATTTATTTTTGGGCTAATTGTTTGTGAGATGTTGCAGGGATTGAGTTGATGCAGTGCTGGACATAATTGCAAAATTGCTGAGTCTCTGAATTTCCAGTGCGGCCGCACTACACTTAGTGCAGTCCGCACTGGTGTGAGCCAATATGAGTACTCTCTGAAGTTTGCCACTGCGGCCGCATGGCATTTTGTGCGGACCACAGTGGACCTCTGCGGCTGTGGTCTATTTTGTGCAGACCACAGAGGTTGCCTTCTCAAACTTCTTCTGAACAAAAGCGCGGACTGCGGTTCGTTTTGTGCGGCTGCGCTAGTAGGTGAGTATGGGTCCCACAGTTTTTTCTACAAATAGACCCCAGGGACCCCCTTTTACCCTTTTCGCGAATTTCACTTTCAGAGACCTAAAAAACTGTTCATCCCTCTTCCTTGCTCACAAATTCTTGCTTGCATTGTGTTGATTCACTTCTTCTCAGTATCTGGTAACAATTCACCCATTTAGTTTAGTTTAATTGTTTAATTTCATTTTATTTTCAATTTTATTATCCTGTAGTTTCTTTTTCTTCTCGTATTTCTTCAATTTTTAGGGGGGTTAGTTTTAAATGTTAATTTTTGTAGACTTAGGGAACATAACTAAACTGAGTAATTGAGTAGGGACCATATCTAGGTGAAATTTGAACTAAAATGTAAAATACCAAAACCCTAACTCAGTGTCAGGTTTGGGTATCCACCAAGAACTGCGGTCGTGTTTGTGCGGTCCGCGGTAGTCTCATCGCAGCCGCATTACCACTTTTCGCGGGCCGCGATGATGAGATTTAGAGAGGTGCCTTTGACAAGTGCAGCCGCACTACATTTTATGCGGTCCATACTGGCCCACTACGGCCACGGTACTATTTTGTGCGGGCCACGGTGGTGAGATTCATAGCTGTGTTTGGGGACTTTAAACCTGTGCGGACCGCGGTCATTTCTATGCGGTACACGGTGGCCTCATGCGGCCGCACTGCCATTTTGTGCAGTCCGTACTGGTCTATTTCTGCAACTGTGTCTGCAACTTTCTGCTTCTGTTCTGCAATTCATTATTCACATCTGTCTCACTATCGCTGCTGATATTAACAAAGTTAGATACTTGTGTTTGCAGACAATGGTTAAACAACGAGGAGGCAAAGGATCAAAACAACCCGGGAGAGGTGATTCCTCCCGGGGGGCAAAGGAAAGACAATAGTCAAACTCACTCCCCAAGCTTGGGAAAAAATAAAACAAACCAGGAAGCTGATAAAAGCCACAGATACAGCTGCTTCCCATTCCTCGGGGAGTGAGTATCAACTGTCAAGGGATGTCTCTTCCGACTCAGTCCCAACTCATATCGTTACCAACTTCCAATTGACTGATGATACTCCTCCTCCATCACCCACTATTTGGAGGCCAGTTAATGTCATTTCTGATTCAACTGAGGGGTCGACAGCTGGTAGTGGGGATGACTCCACCTCCCCCACATCTTCATTATCTGGGGAGAGTGCAGGCGGAGATGAGGAGGAGGTGCATGGAGCTGAGGGTGGTGAGCCTCAGGTGGGAGGCATTGACCGAACTAGGAAGCCCGCTGTTTGGGAGGACAGATTTGTAAGCCAAGTAGCATATCATAAGTTTAGGGAGTGGTGTCCGGTGAGGAATTTGATACCGGAAAGAAGCTTTATTGACAAATACTTACTACCCCACAACCCTAACGTGCAGAGGGAATTCAGAACTAGAGTGGGCTGGGAGATATTTATGGAGAGGTGTATAGATGCCAATGAACACATGGTTAAGGAATTTTATTGTAATGTAGCCTACATCGTCAAGGGTTCCAAAGTGACCAAGGTTCGAAACAAAAAGGTGTTGTTCGACGGGAAGTATCTGAATGATTATTTGGGCTTCAATGATGAAGAAAAGACTCTCTATCTTGCAAAGTTAGAGATGGGAGAGGGGGTCCACCCATGGTTAGCTCAGTACCTGGCAATCCCAGGTACCGTGCCTGAGTGGTTGACTACGGGGGGTAATTCTGAGGGGGACCCTGAACTTTGAAGCTAAGGGTTGGGAGACCTTTGTTTGCAGCAGGTTGGACCCTACCACACATGACCAGATTCTTCCTATCCATCGGGCTGTGTTGGTTGCATCGATCATGGCGGGATATCCCATTAATGTGGGAAATGTGATGTCCCGCATTACCTCATTAGTGGGTGCGGAGGCTAACCGGAACTACCCTTTCCTAAACACCCTCTCTATGTATTTTCGAGACTTGGAGGTGGAAAAGAAGCATTATGATGTCAAAACCAAACCGGTAGCTCCATTCTCATGGTATAGTTTGAAGGGGCCAGACAACCTCAAGGACAAGAACTACAAGCCCCATGCTTCTGCTCCAACTGGCCAGTCTGAAGAGCCAGTTGTGGTAGAGGCCTCCACTGAGCCTTCCTCCACAGTTGCTGACATTCTTCCCGGACCCTCTACTACTGCTGACTTGCCTCCTGGTCCTTCCACTTTAGCTGGCCTGGAGATTCCATCTTCCTGGTCCCATCCTATCACCGCCCACCGACTGAGCCAGACACTTCAGAGCCTGAACAACTGGATGTATACTGCTTCATCCAAGTTGTCTACCTTGACCTCTTCCATTGCAGCTCAGTCGGCCCCTCAGCCAGTTCAGGTCCCACAGTCTATAGAGGATCCCTTGAAGAAGATACTTGATAACCAAGAGAAGATCCTCAGTACCCAGGCTGATTTGGTAACGGTAGTGGATTCACATTGCAAGGCTCTAAAAGAGCTTTCTAAGGAGCACAAGAAGCTGCACAAGACACGGGCTTCCAAGGAGTCCATGAAGGAGCTGAGGGCGGATATGGATAGACTGATGGCAGACCAGCTGCCTTTAGACTTATTATTTGAGGAACCAGCTTCAGCAGCAGTTCCAGCAGCAGCCATAGTTCCGGAGCAGACACAGAGGCCTCTGAAGAGGAAGAGGACTACCCCGAGAGCAGATGATGCCATCATCTGGCTGGCAGACCTACCGGAGGCTTCCTCTAGTCAGTCACAGGATGTACCAGATCCACAGCCAGTCCAGGTCCAGTCCCAGGTCCCAACAACCGAGCAGCAGGATACCGGGAACTAGTCTGAGGTTCCCAAGCATACCGAGGATCCAGGGACCACTCATGATCCTATGCAGATGGACAAGGCTTAGGGAGTCTTCATATCCTTTCCTTATACTTTTTGGTGCTTATTTGCTTTAGTTGGCATTGGGACAATGCCAGCTTTTATTTAAGGGGGTGCGCCCTACATTTTATCCTTGGATGATTGTATATATATATTGATTTAGTTTATTCTTTCTTTGAATTTCATTTGGTCTGTATATAATCTTACATTTAGTTACTTTTACCGTACTCTTTATCTTTCCTTTGGTCTGTATATAAAGTTATATCATTGTATATATTCATTCCCCATTGTATATTCACTCCCCTATTGTACATATTCATTCAATTTTTTTTATGTTCGCAAATTTTTTTCATTTTTAGCTTCTTATATAGGCTCTTAGACTTTTGTTTTGTTTTGGACGTTTTAATAAGCCTTTGGTTTTCTTAATGCCACGGTTCTTTCCAAAGGTGGAGTTTTGTGTGAACCGGGTGGTGGCTCTTCCCAGTGATAGATGATGTGACAACCTTCTTAAGGGTTTGAGTCCGTTTTTGTTTGTTTTTGGATAGTTTGTAGTTAAGGGTACCTCAAGCAAAGCTTCACTTGGGCTTAGCACATTTGCCTTTGATCTCATGGTCAAAGACAAAATGTTGTGTTTAGGATGGTGAAAGTCGTGGCCTTGAGACTCTTGCATTGGCCGATAATCATCAAGTGGTTTTTCGGGACCATTGTGTGCTCAAATCATATCTAAGGTCGTTGTGGGCCCCCGACTCGATATCTTTAGCAATCCCTTAGCTTGTGTGGTGAGAAATCGAATTGCGAGTCCAAGTCCCGAGCCATTGGTCTAGAAGTTGCCCTGAATGTTTGTTGAGGCGAAATCTTAAGTGAAATTTGACTTGAGAAGTGATTATAGGCTCTCCTTGATCCAAATGATAATTGAACAAATTCCATAGCCTACCAATGATAAGATCCCTAGTTAACCCTTTTGAGCCTTAGACCTTTTTCTTTCAAGAACCATGTTACGAGCTGATACCCGTTCTAAAAGATACCCTCTCTTAGCACCCGATCTATCCTTAAGCACATGGAAAATGTATAAGTTTGGGGGAGAGACGAGGATGACCACAAAGTGGTATAAGGCACAAAAATCAAGAAAAAGGAAAGACAATGAAAAAGAAAGAAAAACATAAGACAAAAAGAATGCTCACATGTGAGAAAGAATAATAAAAGGGATTCAAGAAAAACAAAAGAAAGAAAGGTAAGGAAAGTTGAAAAGAAGAAACGGTTTGAATTGCATAAGAAAGAGTGACAATGTGTCTCTCTAACCCCTTAGAAAGAAGTGAAATGACTCAAAGAGTCAAGAGAGTTATGCCAAATGAATCAAAAGAAGTGCTTAAGGGAAGATTGAACCCACTTGAACAAAAGCATGTCCTACCCTAACCCAAAAGCCTTCAGAATGACTCCACAAAAGCCCTATATGATCTTGAGTTGAATGAAGCTCATATTAGTGGATATTTACATAAGGTGCAAGCATATGGTACCTATAGCCGGACTTGTGACCTTTTCTTGGGAGAGATGAGTGAGTTCCCATTAACCTTGATTTGTGTGTCAATATTCTAAAAGGTGAGGTTTGCTTAGGGGGAGTTGAGGATGTGTGAGTTTGGGTTCCACAATTACCAAAGTAAGTGAGAGAGTTCTTTGATGTAATGAGTCAACTCTTGATGCTCTTGTGTCACACTTGATCCATAGTTTTTCAAAGGTAAAATGTTGTTAATGATGCATTCGTATTGAGGGCAATTTTTTTTTTGACGAAAATTGCTTTTTATTTCATCAAAAAAAAGTCATTACATATCCAGATTAATGCTGACAATTAATCTCTAATAGCTATTTACAAGTAATCTGCCTATGCATGCACTAATGAAAACTATTAAACCAAGGCATCCTATTTACAAATTCCAATCCTGTTCTCCACTTGAGCTTCTTCCTTCCTTTGATGTGTATATGCATTGCCACTTCTCTACAGACTTCATAAATGTTAAATCTTCCTTTGTTGAATCTCATGAAGTTTCTCTCACGCCAGATAGAATACACGACCATTGCAAACGATGCTACAGTCATTTCTGCTATCTGCTCTTTCTTCTTGGCCATGCTGTTCATCCAACTCAGTTCTTGGCTCCAGTCTCCAATCTGCCTTGTATGTCCCAGCCATTTCAGTATCCTTTCCCATAACTTCCTGGTAATCTGACAGCCAAAGTATAGATGATCAAACCTTTCCTCAGCTTGTCCACAAAACACACACTCTGCTTGCACATTGATGCCAAATTTGGTAAGTCTATCCACTGTTGCTAACCTTTGGTTTATGGATAACCACATGTAGAACTTAAATCTGGGATGTATCTGCGAGTGCATATGGATGCTCTTCCATTCAACCTTGTTGAATTGTGGCTGCATTTGGATATATACCTTGTGAATTTGGAATTTTCCTTTCTTCACATAGGTTTCTAGAATGCCTGCAATCTTCTGCTTATCTGTACTCATTTTCATAACTTCATCTCTTGCATCCATAATCTTTCTTACCACCCATGCTGCTGTTTTGGGTGTAGGAATCTCCTCAATCTGCTTTCTCTTTATGTAATAGGTATGTGCCCACCTAATCCACAAAGAGTCCTTCTTCATGGCAAGTGCCCATAAGTGTTTTAAAACTGATGCCTTGTTCCATAACCTCATGTTCATCACATTTAATCCCCCTGCTGTCTTAGGTTTACATATTGTATCCTATGCAATTAGTGTTTTCCTAGAGAATTCATTTGATCCAGTCCACAAAAATGTCCTGCATAGAGTCTCTATCATCTTCATGATCTTTTTTGAAATTTAAAATATTTGAGCCCAGTAAGTTTGGACTCCAAATAGCACTGATTTGATAAGTTGAATCCTTCCAGAGTATGAAAGCATCCTTGCTGACCAACATCTGATTCTCTCTATTATCTTTTCAACTAATGGCAGACATTGATGTATGTTGAGCTTCCTTGCAGACAGTGGTACTCCCAGGTATTTAAAAGGTATACTGCCCTCTGTATAGCCAGTGAGCTGTATCAATTCTTCTTTGATATGTTGTGGGACTCCTGCTGTATAGATTGAACTCTTTTCAATACTAGCTTGCAATCCTGATGCTTGTGAGAACTTGTTGAAAACATCCTGCAATGGATTAACTGATTTTTTGTCACCCCTGCAAAACATTAAAAGATCATCAGCAAAACAAATGTGTGTCACCCCCAGCTTCTTGCATTTTGGGTGGTATCTGAAGTCCTTCTGGTTTGCTAGTGTACTCATCTCCCTCTGTAGATACTCCATAGCAATTACAAACACGTAAGGAGACATTGGATCTCCTTGTCTGAGGCCTCTCTTTGCAGGGAATGGCTTAGTAAGACCTCCATTAAGTGTTAAGGAATAAGATACTGTTGTCACACACTCCATAATCCACCCTATAAACTTCTATGGAAACCCCAAGTCTGTGAGCATGTATCTTAAAAAATGACAATCCAGGGAATCATAAGCCTTCTTTAAATCCACCTTGAGAGTGCATCTTGGTGATAGACATTTCCTGTTATATCCATTAAACAGTTCATGGCTAAACAGGATATTATCCACTATACTTCTCCCTTCAATGAAAGCAGATTGTGTTTGTCCAATTAAGTCCTCAATTACCTTTTTCATCCTTTTGGTCCTTATTTTGGCAATGATCTTATAAACTGTGGTGCAGCAAGCTATTGGTCTGTAATCCTTTATAGTTGTTGGATTTGTTCCTTTGGGGATCAAAGTTATTGCTGTACATTTCCATGCTTTCTTCATCTTGCTTGTTTGAAAGAAAAACCTCACAGCTGCATAGACATCTTGTTTAACTTCAGTCCAGTTCATTTTAAAAAACTCTACTGGAAAACCATCCATTCCAGGTGCTTTGTCCTTTGGCATGTCCTTTACTGCTTCATCAATTTCCTCATGAGTGACCTCCTGTATTAACTCCTGTTGTTGCTACAATGATAGACACACACCTGCTTTGATAATCTCTGTATTAGGACATGGTTTAATCCCAGTATCAGTCCCCATTAACTGTTTAAAAAAAGTGACAAACTCCCTTTCCACTTCTTTAGGTTCTGTGATTCTGCATCCCCCTGCATCATATACAGATGTTATTGCATTCCTACTTGCT
>MU681090.1:45117-72525 GCA_026770625.1 Nicotiana glauca | reverse complement strand
GGTCGAGGAAAGTTTTGGCGAGTCGGTGGTGATGGGTAATGAGAAGGTTGGGAGTTATATGCTTGATACACGGGCGCGGGTTGGGAATATCTTGGTGAGGTATGTTGATATGTGGGTGGTAGAGGTGATTGGTAGGCAGATGGTGGCATTTGGTATGTAGGTGAGGGTGCTTGGTAATTTAGGGTAGGTTGATATGTGAATGGAGTTGAGGGATAGGTTTGGTACTTCATAGGGGATTTGGTTCTTTGCGCAGCCATTACGGAATTCGCGTCCTTTTTCTTTGACGTGCCACCAGACTGTAAGGCCTTGTTGGTGGCCTGTAATGCTTTGAGATTGGTGACCATACCATTCTTGATACCTTCTTCGATTCTTTCTCCCAACTAGATGATTTCGGAGAATTTCTGACCCTTTATCAATATCAGTCTCTCATAGTATTGCGATCCTGAGCCCGGACAAAGAACCTGTTCATCTGTTCTTTCTCGAGGGCTGGCCTGACCTTGGCAGCTTCTGACCTCCAATGAGTTGCATACTCGTGAAAGGTTTCTGTGGGCTTCTTCTTCAGATTCTTGATATAGAACACATCCAGTGTGTTCTCGGTGTTGAGCCTGAACCGGTCCATAAAGTCGGACGCCATGCTCCCCCAACTTGTCCACTTCTTTGAATCCTGGCTGATGTACCAAGACAAGGCGTCACCTTTCAGACTCCTCATGAACAGCTTCATGCGGATTTTCTCATCCCTTCCAACTCCTACTAGCTTGTCACAATACATTCTTAGATGGACCCTAGGATCAGCTGTACCGTCAAACATCTCGAACTTGGGAGGTTTGTGCCCCTCCGGTAGCTCAACGTCTGGCTGAACACAAAGATCTTCATAGTTCAACCCTTCAACACCTTTGCTACCCTCGACATCTTGGACCCGGCTAGTCAACTTCTTGAGTTTGGTAGCCAAATTCTTGATAAGGGAGTCCTTGTCATCTGATTCGGGTGCACTTGAGATTGGTTGGGTATAGTGGCGCTGTAGTGTGCACAAAGATAGGGGTGTTATGGTCGTTTGTGGTGTTTTGTGGTTCGGGAATGAGCAGTGGAGTGTTGTTGCATGTGTTTCAGGCTTGGGTATTAGTAGTTTGTACTGGTGGCTGTTCAGGTACGGGGTTTTGGGTGTTGGCATCAGCAAAGGCAAGAGTGATTGATAGGCTTGCCAGGTTCGGGACTTGTTCAAAATCTTCCCGAAATCTCAGCAAAGTCTGCTCAAGATGAGCAGCAGTTTCCTTGGTAATTGGAGTGTTCTGAGAAGTTTCCTCAATTTCCTTTCTAGCATTTGCATCTCCCATTCTGCCTTTGTTCCTGTTTCTGATAGGAGGAGGTGGAGGGCCCTTGGATTTTGTTGAGTATTCTGATTGTGCGAGAATGCACAAACTAACCTTTGGGAAGGGGAATAAAAATAAAATAAAAACAAAAAGGTAAAAAGTTAGTGCGGATTCTGAAAAAATAATATTGCAGTATTTAAACACATTATGCAGGAATATAAATTGTTTCCTAATTTGGGTGCCTCATTGTGCCCGAGGTAGGCCTAGCGACAAGTTAAATTTGGAGAACTTATAATGCTAAATGCCTTATTTTATTGATAAAAATAAGACGATCTAAAACATAATTTGAAATAACGGAAAGATGTAACTAATGGCCAGTGGCCTTATTATATTAGGAAAGCAGGAAATAAAAGATCCTAACTACTTGGTCCCAGAAGGACCTTCCCCAGATTCGGTATTCTTGCCTCCCTCGTACAGCTACATCAACTCGCGCAGTCCTAGCAGCAAATAGGCTCAAGCCAAATGTCCGCCTGCACTTCCCTCAGCATTTTGGCAGTCTTCAATCCTCTTTAAGAACTTTCCTTCCAAATCTAGTAGACCTCTTTCTAGAAACCCTAACCGCTTGTTGGCGTTGACAACCATGTCCTTCCACTCGTCGATCATTTTCTGGTGAGCTTCTTGTATTTCCCTGTGCTCATTTTCACACTCTCGCATCCTCTTGCGCAGTTGATTGTATTTAACCTGCGCTGCAGCTTTCTCATCAATAAGCCTATGACCTCGGACGAACCCTGGGTGACCTAAACCAATGTGATCGTCTTCTAACCAACCCGAATAATGCGGCACACACTCTGCATGATACCTGTCTGCTTTAATAGTTTCTCTCCCCAAGACGAGCTTGCAATGCCACATATGTTGAGCTTGACACCTGTGCGGGCTATCATCATCTTGGAAGTCAGCCTTGAAATGACACATTTTGTCTTCCCTTGGTATGATTTGTTTTCTCCCTCATTGCCTCATGGCTCGAAGAGGGACATAATGATGAGTTCCCCTCAGACCGATGAGTATGAGGAATGGTGCATCTCGAGAACGAACAATGAACTCCCCTGTTGGGAACCACTCGAACATCTACTGTACTTGTTCTTCCTTTAAATTTTCAAATAGCTCTACCCATCCTCCAGCGTCCTCCGGTTGAGCGAACATGTTGGGCATGAAGTTCATTCGCTTGGGGTGGTGGAAAGTGATATGGTCATCCCAATCCCTGCGTATAATCTCCTATCAGTAGTCACCTTTCTGAAGGTGTTCTATAAGCTAGAGTTGAAGTAAAAGATTACAACCTTCTAAGTGCGGGGCCCTTTGTTGACATTTTCCCAAGGCTCGATAGATTTCAGCGATGATCATGGGCACTATGCTGTAAAACTGCCCGTCGATCCCTTCCATTAAGGTTTTGGTCACCATGGCTAGTCTGTTGTGGATCCTAGCCTTCTTCATGGGAAAGACCACCATACCCAAGAAACAGAACATGAATACAAAGACCATCCTATGTATATGCCCTAAAGAGGTAAGGGAAAATTCGTTAGTGTAGGTGCGGTAGGACTTGCTATGGCCAAACCTTTCATACAGGAAGTCAAATGGTATATAGGAATCTTTTAGGCAAGTCAGATCCAGATTTTTCTAGAGTCCCATCATTTTGAGGAAACCCCTAACCTTGCGATTCTCTGGCATAAGTAGACCCGGAGTCTCCCAAGGAATTCCAGCTAGACCCCCTATTTCTTCTAGGAAAGGGGTCATTTCGAGGTCCCCGAAGAGAAAAACCGACCGATCACTGCCCCAGAACAGAGTTGCAGCCTCTATGATTTTGTTGTTAGGCTGGATTTCCAGAAGTGAGGGCAAATTCCCTAAGTACTTGCGGACAAGGGTCTGATCGCTGGCATGAAGATCCTCCCACCAACTTAGCAACCTTGGGTGAATGTTAGATACCATACCGAATCTGGGGATTTCGTGCCTCATTTTCTGCAAAACAAAGGGTTAGACCTAGACTCGACTATTTAAATCAATAATTAGCACAAAGGCAATTAGTTCTCTAAATAAATGCACACAACGTGAAGGCGTCCGTTTGGGTTTTGAGGAAACCCGATGGACTTTGGTTTAGGCTATCTTAATGAGTCATTATGTGGACAACATAACTAACTCAGCTAAGTTTGACAGTTTAATAGAGTAAGGTTTCTATTTTTTTTATGGGCTAGACAAGGTACCCTTGAGCGGACAACTCAAGAGGGAAAGGCTCGGAACCGTCGACTAAACCGTTGATCGACTGGTTTTACCGCAAATATGCCTTTGCCACATTTAGGGGGTTATAATATCGGAAGGGTGCAACCACTCATTATAAGCGTTGCTATAGGATTTGTTTTGGCACAAGTGGAACATGATGTTGAAGATGTAGTTACAAAAATGAAGCAAATTGCATGTATTTTCACGTTCATACAATAAAAGATTACAGTAAATTCTCAAAAATTACAACGGTATTAAAATAGTAATAAAGCAGTAAAGGAAGAAATTAAAAGAAAGGGAAAACATGAAGATCCAAGTCAGTAATCATGATGAAATAATTAAAGGCGGGAAATAAAAGCAATTAAGGAAGAAATAAAATCACAAGAGCATGTAATGGTAAAAGCCTTAAAAAATTCCACAGCAGAGTCGCCATGCTATCGATGCCCCCTTTTTCCCCCTTCTAAAAGAAAGAAATCGGGTTTACGACATTATGGACAAAACAACTCTTATTACCTTTTGAGGAATCGGGTTATGGAATTTGAAGAGTCGCCACGTAGTGATTATAGTGCATTAGGACACTTCAAAGAAAAAGAAGAAGATTTGAAAGAAAACCAGAGTTTGGGTAATGGCTTGAGATTATCTCGAGGGGAAGGTGTTAGGAATTCCTCAAGATCCACTAGTGTGGTTCCCGACCATGCTTAATTGTGACTTTAAAGCAGTAGAAGAAAGCAAGTAAGGTTTACACATAATAGTTACAAATAAGTTTGAAACTTTGAAAAGAAAAGGAAGAATAGACAGTCTTTAGAAAAGGAGTTGATGCAAAGAAATGAAAGCACTTAAGGAAAAGAAAAAGAAAGGAGGTCCTAGGTTTAAACACAATATGGATCATATCAATGCAATACCCAAAAATCACTCCTCAAAAGAGGGGTCTCACGAGATATTAGCACAATCGGTCATCATATCCATATTTTACCCTTCCCACCCCGTTAAGGTACTTAAACGCGATTAGTCTCGTTACTTATTTCATGCTATTACCCGTCACAACCTATCAGTCCCGGGGTATTAGGACTTCTAATCCTAAAGGGGAGGAAAGGGGTAGGGGCATATATGGGGTTTAAAAGGACAAAATACTAGTGGCGACAACCAAAACAAATAGCAAATAATAGGGAGTTGACAAACAAGCATATAAGGCTCACGTAAGACCCCTTAAATCAGACAACACATGGTTTAGCATGCCTTGCACATACCGATTTGGTCTTTAAATTAAATTTAATGGCGGATGGACTAGTTTAACACATAGAGTTGGATAAAAAGTCTGCATTAGGCAACCCGGATCCAATTGTCAGAAATTGAGGTATTTTAAGCGAGTCAATTAGAAAAAGCACTGTTTTCAGAAAAGGACCTAATGCAGAAGAGTTTAAAATAGAAGATTGAAAATTGCAGAAGATCAGAGATGAATTTCGAGAATTAACAGACTGATTTGATTAAAACACAGGAGAACTGTAAAAAGAGTTTTAAGAAAAGGTACAAATATTTAAAAAGAAAGAGTTGAAAATTTGTTTTGAATGATAGCTTCAAGAGATGGATAGAAATTCAGGAAGAAGGTTTAAAGGCAGTGTTTTAGAAGAAAGATGCAAGTTTGGAAAAAAACTTGAGATCATTACAGATTTATAAGAGTTTTAAAGCAGGCGGGTTTAGAAGAGTGGTACTGAAAACTTTTTATTAAGATGTTTTAAAGGCCAGTTAAAAGGGTTGTTATAACTTAAACACAGATTAGGCGAGTTTAGACTCCTATAGGAATGATATCTATATCTTGATTTTTTTAAGACTTGTTACTATTATTGAACTGGTAAAGGAATGAGTATTCGATTACCCTACCGTTTTCTTAATGTTTATGCATTTCCTATAGGCATGATCTTCATATGCCACTTGTTACATGGATATTAATTCTTATAGGCAGGATTTCTAATGATTTGCAATATGGCTAAATATTAAATCTTATAGGCATGGTATCTAGATGATCAAGTTAAAACATTGAAAACCTATAGACATGGTATCTAGGTGATTAAAAACATTAACCTATATGCATGGTATCTACCCTTTGTGCAATAAAGTAAACCCTTCCCATGCCCTTTACTAATACTCCCCGAGTTCCTTTTTACAAGATTATTACAGCACCAGAAGAAAAAAATAAAACGAATAAAAATACATCACAGCCTACAGCTAGATCCGAGTAGCCTAATTCAATCTTAATATCCAATAACATGTGTTTCACCAAATCCGGATTCCAGATTTCCAAGGCCTTCTCTCACCCAAAGTGTTTCAAAGTTCCAAGGAGCCTCAAGGACTCCAGGCAGTGCTTACACTCTGGATAACAATTGTTGTAACAGAATAGTGCAGTGTGGAATTGCCAGCCCTCAGGCATCCAAGTTCAGAGGGAGCTCGAGGGTCCCAAAGCATGGCTTACCAAAGGGGGGCAGAACTTAGAAACTAGGAATAAGTGCAAAGTGAGAGAGGAGTTAGGGAGCCATAGCAGAGGGTGGTCATACCCAGCCATGGGCATAGACTGGCACACCCCTGACCATCTGCTTGGCCAACAAATAAAGAGCAGACTTTTAGAAGTCAAACTTGGGTCTGGATGGTGATTAGGACACCACCAGTCCTGAGTTAAGGCTCACCACATAAGGGGTAAAGGGAATGGGAATTGATTTGAGTAGAGGTTCAAGAGAACCTGATTCTAAGTCATGAGTGGCAATAATAGAATGCCAACATGACTCAGAATTGCACTCACACATAAGAAGGGGGTCAAAGGGACAGAGTACCACATAAGAAAGCATTTACAGAAACATGAAGAAAGCAAGAGGGCATAACAGACTTGAAGGTGCAGAACATAATGAAAGAGAGCATGACAGACTAAAAGGAGCATATAATGGAGAATGCATAACAGAAGAAGGGAAATAAACACATAGTGTAGGAAGGTATTATTTAACTAGAAAGACATACCAGTTGCAATTTCAGTACAACAGAACAAGCAAAAGTAAGTAATCAGCCAGAAAGTCAGCAAAAGCAAACTCAGGACCTTCAGCAAGTGTTTGAGAGTTCAAGAGGAACTCAGGAGTATTTCAGACAGTAGAAGAGAGAGGAGAAGAGCACTTAGTAGAGAAAATAGAGAAAGTAATAGTAGAGAGAGTATTGGAAACTGTATAGTATTCGAAGTGTTTTTAAAATCTGAAGTGGTTGTGTGTCGAATTCTGTTCGTGTGTTGAGAGAGGAGCATGTATTTATACTTGAAGTCAGGCAAGTAAGCAAGGAAAGAAAATAGTCAAGTATCAATTAGGATCAATCAATAACAAAGGTTCCTTTAATTAAGGAGTTTAAATTTGAACGGTAAAGGAAAGGAAATATTTAAGGAAAGGGGATAAAATAAACACATTATGCACAACATACAAATAAGGGTGAATACATGTGGATCTTAATTAAGGAAAGGGAATTTTGAAATACACGATCAAGTTAATAAGGCAAGAAGTAAACTAATTAGCACATAGTAATTCAGGGAATCAGAGATTCCCTAAATCCCTAATGAACCAAGCCAGACAACAAGGGAATCGAGAGGTTCAAAATTAAACAAGGAAAGAATCAATCGAATTCACACAAGGCAAGACTGAAATCAATCCCCAAATCAAAGGTTATTCTGAGAGGGAAAATCTAACTATAAAGAGGGCATGAGCTTTAAACATGCGAGGCTGGATTCAAACAATAGCAAAGTATCATGCAACCAAAGGATTATAGCTAAAAGAGAGTATCAGATGGCATGCGAGAGGTCAGATAAAAGGCCCTATAGGATTTTAGCAAAAATCAGAACCATAAAGAGAAACAAAGATGAACTCAGAAATTAGGGCTTTGAAATCAAACTAGTTCAGAGATGAGAAACAAACAAGTCACATACAAGCGGCCTCAGGGACTCGACTGAAACCTCAAATTCTAGGGTTTCTACCCTTAATCGAGTGTAGAGACGAAAGCAAATAAATCAGGAAAGAATAAGTCCAGAAAACCCCAAGGAACTAGAACCTTAAACATTTCAGGCAACGTAATAAGGGAACAAAATACTGTAAAAGAACTCATAAAGAAATGGTAGAGGAAAGCATGGTAGAAGAAAACACATGGGAATCACAGTAGAAACACATAGGAGTTACAGTAGAGCAAATACAATAAGAGTAACACATAGGAATCACAGTAAAACAAGTAAAATAAAAGAAACCCTAAGTCGGAGAAGATGAACAGTTTTGAAAGCACAGTTTTAAATAGAAACTCAGAGGAATCGTTTGAAAACCTTAAAATAAACATAGATCTAGAGCAGATCTAGAGAAATTAGGAGAACCTCGAAAGGATAGGGTTTCAGAAGAACCCTAGAAGCAAGAAAGGCTGGAAAAGTTCTGTTCCGAGTCGAATGAGTCAGAGCTAGGCTCACAGGGCTAGGATATGCCGGAGATAGCCGTGAAACTCGAATCGGCGGAGATCTGAGCGAAGGCCTTCAAAATCAAACCTTGAATCTTCAAGTAACAGGGTTATAAGGGCACACGGGGGTGAACACAGGCCACCCAGGGCTTGGGATGCCATTGATTCCGATGAAACAAGGTGGAAACCGGCGGGATATGGCTAGGGTTTCGGAGAGGGTTAGAGAGAGTTTTAGAGACGGAGGAATTTTAGGGGCGGTTGTTTGTGAGAAGTGAATTAGGGTTAGGGTAGTTGGGAATTAAAAATGGAAAGAAGGAATGGTGGTCGTTGATCAAAATGATCAATGGCCCAGATTAAAAGGAGACGGCCGGGCGGGTTAAGTGAGTTGGGTTTGGGGCGGGTAAAAAATTAAAATGGGTCGTCTCAATTGGGTGGAATTGGGTTTTAAATTGAGGCAAAAATTGAAATAGAAATGGGCCATATTTTAAATAGCCACTTTCTCCCTTTTTTATTTAATTAAAATAGTTAAAAATAATTTAAAAATAAATTAAAAGAACTGAACTAGTTAATAATATATAAACAATAATCTAAAAATAGTAGGAATAATTTTGTAATTGTAAAACTTATTAATCATAACATAGGCTATAATTATAATTTTACGCAATTTAGCTTAGATATATCAAAAATAAATATATAAAAATATGCAAAAAATGACCTTAATTATATTTGGTGTAAATATGAGATGGAAATAAATTATTCAACAAAAATGATAATTTTGGGAATAATTTTGGATTTTATACTGTTAAAATAGACAATAAATTGATTTTAAAAAATCTTAAAAATTGAGGAAAATACCAAAACTTTCAGGCATGCTTATATATGCATACGTATGCTACTTTGAAAGTATAAAAAATATATAGGAAAAAATTGGGTATCAACACGGACTAAGGAGTCGGTGCCGGAATAGTTTCCGCAAGTGCCCTCATGAATTTCTCTGAGTACATAGTTTGTATCCCCTGGCCCCATACATACTGCTAGGGGGCTATCGAAGGTTCATCTGTACGGAGTCTTGTTTTCGTCGAGCAAGAACCAGGCTACTTTGGTTCGCATGGCCTTTGACTCTTTTGGATCTACGGGTAGTTTTCCGTCTTTTAAATAATCAATATAATTGTTTCCCTAGTCCCATGTAAGGCTAGTGGAATTAATTTCGGCGTGACCTTCCTCAACCACTGATTTAGATAGCTAATCAACAGCCCCGGAAAGTAGGTCATCTTCTTCGACAGATGATCCCCAGTTGCGAGTGCCTCTTCCTCGCTATTTTGCTCTGGAGGTACATGGACCAAGGTCCATTCTTTGAAATGGCGTAAAGCAACTTGGATTTGATCCAAATACCTCCGCATCCTATCTTCCCGGATTTTGTAGCTCCAATTAACTTGGTTTACTACCAGGAGTGAATCGCATTTTGCCTCGATGGCCTCAGCTCCTATGCTTTTAGCCATTTCCAAACCTGCAATCATAGCCTCGTACTCGGCTTCATTGTTAGTCAATTTTGTAGTTTTTGTAGATTGTCTGATGATGCCGCCCGTATGTGGCTTAAGGACTATACTGAGTTCGAAACCTCTCACGTCTATGGCACCATCAGTGAACAGGGTCCATACCCCAGAAGACGTGCCTAATTTTAGTAAAATCCCCCTTTATACTTCGGGCATGTGGGATGGCGAAACGTCGGCCACGATGTCCGCTAGTATCTGGGATTGGATGGCCGGTCGAGGTTGATTCTCGATATCATACCCCCTCCCCCCCCCCCGAGTTCAATGGCCCATTTGGCCAATCGGCCCGATAGCTCTGGTTTGTGCAATATGTTCTGAAGAGGATATGTCGTTAGAATGCAAATACGATGGCATTGAAAATAGGGCTTCAATTTTCGCGAGGCGCTTATTAATGCAAAAGCCAATTTTTCTAGATGCAGATACCGAGTTTCGCATCCCCTAGGGTCCATCTTATGTAATAGATAGGGAATTACATACCTTACTCTTCTCGAACCAGCACGCCACTTACCGTTATTTCGGATACAGCCAGGTATAGATATAGTGTTTCATCCTCCTTAGGCATATGGAGCAGAGGTGGACTTTTCAGATATCGTTTTAGCTCCTCTAAGGCGTGTTGGCATTCTGGAGTCCATTCAATGTTGTTTTTTCTTTTGAGTAAAGAGTAAAAATGATGGCTTCTATCGGATGATCTTGATATGAATCTGCCCAAAGCCGTTATCCGCCTTGTTAGCCGTTGCACGTCTTCACATTATTTACCACCGTGATTTCTTTGATGGCCTTGATTTTATCGGGGTTAATCTTGATCCCTCTATTTGATACCATGAAGCCCAGGAATTTGACTGAACCCACTCCGCTTCTCGGAGTTGAGCTTCATGTTGTAGCTTTTGAGGATGTCGAATGTTTCCTGAAAATGATTCAAATGGTCCTCTGCGCACAGGGACTTAACCAACATAACGTCAATATAAACCTCCATGGATTTTCCTACTTGATGCTCGAACATTTTATTAACTAGACGTTGGTACGTAGCCCCCGCATTTTTTAATCCGAAGGGCATTATGCTGTAACAGTATGTATCGTATTTTGTGTTGAATGAAGTCTTCTCCCTATCCTCGGGGTTCATATGAATTTGATTATATCCCAAGTAGGCATCGAGAAAGGTGAGGGTCTCGTGGCCAGTCGTAGCATCGATCAGACGATTGATGTTTGGCAATGGGAATGAATCCTTGGGGCACGCCTTATTTAAGTCTTTATAATCTATGCATATTCTTAACTTATTTCCCTTTTTGGGTACCACTACTACGTTGGCCAGCCATTCAGGGTATTTTGCCTCTCTAATGGGTCCTATTTTAAGGATTTTCGCTACCTCTTCCTTGATGAGTGTGTGTTTTACCTCAGACTGTGGTCTTCTTTTCTACTTTACTGGTTTGAACCTGGGATCGACACTAAGTTTGTGGGAGGTTATTTCTGGCGGAATACCTGTCATATCTAAGAGGGACCAGGTGAAATAGTCAATATTGTTAATAAGAAATTGAAAGAACTTTTTCCTGAGTTTGGGGGTTAATCCCGTTTCCAGGTATACCTTACGATCTAGGAGGTATTTGTTCAAGAAAGTCTGCTCCACATTTTCAATCGTTGACTTCGTCGCATCTGACTCTTCGGAGGCAACGAAGGTTCGAGGAGCAAAGAAATCTTCTTTGTCATCCTCAGGGGTCTATATACTCTTAGAATCATTCGAGATTGGGTGCGTCAGTGTTGGTGCCTTATGGTAAACCGCAAATATTTCTTCTACCTGCCTGTTGTTCTCCATGTATGGTCACTATACCATCCCTTGTGGGAAATTTTATCATCTAATGTGTGGTCAATGGTACTGCTCTCATGCAGTGTATCCATGGTCTGTCGAGCAATGCATTGTACCTCATGTCGCCGCTGATGACTTGGAACTCGGTGTTTTGAACCGTGCTGGACATGTCGACCGGGAGGGTGATTTCTCCTTTTGTTACTTCGCCGGTCATGTTAAAGCCGTAGAGAACCCGAGAGGCGGGTATGACCCAATTGAGCAGCCAAATTGTTCTACTACATCCGACTTGATTATGTTGGCAGAGCTGCCTGGATCCACGAGCACACGTTTAACTCGGATTGGTGCTTCTTCTGCGGCAGATATTTTTATCTGTTTGATCACGGGCCCTTGGGGAATGTCGGTCCCTCCGATAATCATATGAACGACATGCCGAGGAATCTCTCCCTTTTCCCAGCTTGGATTTTGTCGAGTTTCCCACAGGATTTTTCAACGCGCTCTCTGGAGAATTCGAGGAACAGTGTCGATGCATTGGGCGTCTCGTGAGGTTCTATCCTCGGGGGTCAGCTTCAATGTGTTCACAAGGTTTTGTGGTGGTATACCGACACCTGGAATAGCCATACCCTTTCATCCGTGGTTCTCGAGGTAGCTGTTTTCGCCTTTATTTACTTAGTTAGGCATTCCGACCTGAAATGTGAAGATCTTGGACAAGTAAAAGTGTAAAAGATGACTTGTGTTGTGTAATGGAACCAGCAAGAAAATAATCACTATTATTTTTAGCCCCACGGTGGGCGCCAAACTGTTTACCCAAAAAATAATAATAACAATTAAATTTATCGATGGGACTCCAAAAATACGTGATCTATTTTTATGCTAGTTATTAAGAAGATGATTCTATGTGTGTGAGGTTTAGAAATGAAATGAGAGCTAAAGGTAAGGTGATAATCGAATCAAGAGGCTGAAAATCGGGGCCTCGAGCTCATAGATCCGGGGACCTCGGGGTCGATTTCGTGGCTCGATAATGAGCTATCGGGGCCGATCGGAGTATGACTAACAGTTATAATAAAATTAACGAAGGTTCTTTATAGCCAATGATAAGCAATAAATGATGAACAAGTATGAAGATAATAAATGAAAGCAATAATAACAAGAAAATACATTAGAAAGCAGAGAGAATGTTCTTGTATATTCGTATGGAGTAACCGAGGCAACAGAGCCCTACATAATGATAAGGATCCTCTTTTTATAGGAGGGGGGTTTCAACATAGTACAAAATGTATTAAAGACAAAGATGTGGAGATGGGACATCTAGATATGACACCCTAATTTAGGGTTAGGGTAGCCTACTAGGCTCTATCAGCCCTAGCCGTGTACCTTGGGAACTTCCCATTTCTTTCAATATATCTGTTGATCTGCAAGGCTCCGAGATCGAACATCGACATCCCTCGAAGGTGAACCTCGATCCCAGTCTCGAGCTTCGGGAGGTGTCTTTGTGGGGCATCATGGTGACGGGAAAATTGGAGCTCCCGATTTTACCCTACACAGTGGTACAATTTATGCTTGGAGAAACAACGTCAAAAAATAAAAAACAAGCTCAACAAAACCCAAACATATCTGAAACTCACCCGAGCCCCTCGTGACCCCATTGGAATATACCAATAGGTCCTAAAATATAATGTGGACCTGTTCGAGGCATCAAATTACATCAAAAAGTACGAATCCCATCTCAAATCGAACTTATGAACTTTCAACTTCTACAGCTCGCGCTGAATCATATCATATCAACCTGGAATGAAGTTAAATTTTGCGTGCAAGTTCTAAATGACGCAACAGAGCTATATCAACTCTCGAAATTGAAATCCGGATCCGATATCAACAAAGTCAACACCTGGTCTAAGATCTCAACCTTCCAAACCTTTAACTTCCCAATTTTTACCAAAATGCATCAAATCAACCCATGGACCTCCGAATCCAAATCCGGATAAACGCTAAGTCAAAAATTACCATACGAAACTATTGGAGTCATTAAAATACCATTTCGGAGTTGTCTTCACAAAAGTCAAACTCCAGTAAACTTTTTTCACTTAAACTTCTAAAACACGAATTATTCTTCCCAATCAATCCCCAATCATCCGAAAATTGAATCCGGCTACACACTCAAGTCATGATACACAATATGAAATTGCTTGAGACCTTAAGCCACCGAATAGAGCGCTAATTATCAAAACGACCGATCGGCTGTTACAGTCACAACTTCATATGCTATATCTGTGTGTATTGTTATATGTTTTGATTGTGATTAGCTTCTTATGTATACTCCCTCTTTTTTTTACTATGAATCTGAACTGCACTTGTTTGTTAAAGCGTACGTTTTTTAATCAAACTCTCGCTACTACTTCATTAAGGTAAATCAAGGTGCTTATTGATACATGTGGCATATTATACTCATAATATAGTTACGCATCTTACGTGCAAATATTTGGAGTTGATCTATTACGGAGTTTGAGAGGAAGCATTGGGGAACTCAACGCACTACAAGAAAATAAGGCTACGACGATATTTTATAAATGTCGTTATAGGTCACATAAATATCGCAAAACCATCTACCGACATTTAATTTACATTTAAAATAAGTGTCGGAAATTTCAATATCAGGGATTTTTTGACATTTAAACTAATATCGGTAAATATCTAGTGACATTTGTTTTACTATATTTTGTCAAATGTCAGTAAGCTCTACCCTCAACTTCTTTTGTTTGCGACACAAAACAGAAATGTTGGAAATTATATTTTGTTAATAGTTTTCTATTTTTGGTTTTTCATATTTCAAGAATAATGAATTTTAAAATTTCATGATCAAAAAACCATTTGATACTTCAGAAACCCCATACCACAAATATGAAATAAGTAGAAACTTTGGCACTCTTTTGTGAATAACTACTAACTGTAATTATCGAGATATTACATTGTAAGCAATGTAACAATACATAATTATGTAACAATAAATACATAATCATTCTCAGCAAATATAATTTTCTTTATAAATCTCTAAAATAAATTAAGATCATCTATAATCTATAGAATTAATAATCAGCAGAAGGAGATCTTTCTCTAAACTTTCGCTTCAAGTATTTTTATTCTAGCTTCTCCAGATTGATCGGCAAGAGACTTTTCTTGAAAAAGTCATCGCACATGTTGTGTATCCAGTACCACAATCGATGTCACTGATCCATAAATCCAAACTTGTCGAACCTGTAACTCGTTAAACATAAATTCGTGAAAAGATAAATAATACTCCTCTCTTGAGAAATAAATATAGTTAGTTGATAGTAATCCTATATTTCATAATACATTGTCGATGACCTTTCCAAATTCCATGATTTTATTAACTTTTGCAAATGAGAATGTGGATATTCTCTAGGAATCCAAGATCAATCTTGTCAAAGGCGAGAGGCGGTTAGGATTTTGAGAGAAGAATTAGAGTGATGCCTAATTTCTTGGTAATACCATAAAATAGTCTTAAAATCCTTAGGGTTTTAAGTGAAGAATTAGAGAGAGTCCTAATTTGCTGTTTGATAATACCATAAAATAGTCTTAAATTTCTTTAATATCCGTCTATCAAGCTTAGGATATAAATACGGGAACCTTTCCCTTATTAGTTCTAAATGTCACAAATTCTACTTTATTGCGACAATTACAATCAACCATCAGTATAATTCCGTCATTTTCTATAAATGTCATTAGTTATATGTAATATCAAATACATAGAGATGGTTTTGTTTCCTTATTTCTATTATTAGTTCTAAATGTCACTAAACTCATTTTAGTTCTAACTTTCCTTATATTCTTGATCGTGATTTTAAATATGTTATTTTATCATAAATAATGGATTTTTTTTTCCTTCTAGACAAATAATGATTTAACAACGAATAAATGTAGGGAAATTTTCAACATTAAATGTAAATATTGTTAATTAGCGACTAATATATGACATTCCAAATAAAAGCTATTTTTTGACATTTTGTATGAAATGTCGTTGTTTTAATTATATTTTGTATTAAATGTTATTATTTTACGATATATTATATTAAATATCATTATTTTTATGATATTTTGTATCAAATATCGTTACTTGTACGACATTTTGTATCAAATGTCATTAATTTTACGATATTTATTCATAAACGTCGGAAATTCTTCTTTTTGGCAATATTTCTTTCAAGTGTCACTAAATAAATGCCGTCGTATCCTTACTTTCTTGTAGTGACGCTTTCCAATTGTGAGCTATAGTTGTTCGTGAGAGGGATTTTTCTTTCTTTTAAATTAGTAATGTGTTCCTATCCTTAATAGCTCATCGCTTGTGACACCAATTTATGGATTAGTTTGTATTAAAATTTCGCACTTTAATCTTACCACTTATAAGATGATATTCAGCTTGAGTTGTATTTACGATAATTTGATTCAGTTAGTGGGTAGGGTTAGATACTATTATGATTGGGCAGTTTCGGGCCATGACAATTTTTGTATTAAAATAGCATTTTCTTGCGCGATATAAATTTTGTTATGTTAAACTACAGGCTTACATAATGTAATTTACAGTAGCTCTTATGTATAGATTATTTTTAAATTTTCAACAATATCTTTCGGGATAGTGGATACTAATATAATTTAGAGAACAACAGGCAAATCCTTTCAGGTAAATGGTAATGTTGGAATTGCATGAAATTTAATCACCACGTATAAACGTTCGTCGCTCAGACATTCCATATAACTGCTCAACTAACTAAGTTGTTGACCTCTCAAATCTTGAGGTCTCAAGAAAATTAAGAAAATATGAGAATATTCAGACAAGTGTTGGGTTCTAGTGTCGTAGTCTTCTATTCTATGGCCTAGTTTCCCGGTGCTCCAACTTCAATCGTTAGGGATCCTACTATATATACATAGTTTCGAAATTCAATAGTTAGGGTCAATACATCTTTTGCATAACATATTTACAAAGTACACCAGCAGAATACTCTTATTTTTCTCTTTAACCATATGAATTCTTCTTTGTCATGATTAACTAATCATTTCCTTAATTTTATGTTTTACAGGATGATGATGGTTACAAGATCTTTTCAACTTTTTGTCTTATTTATTTTCACTTTGACCATCGTCATAACCGAATGTGCAAAGGCAACCCAAAACCCAGATTTATACAACATCACTAAAACAATCGTTCATAGTGCTGTGTCGAAAGGGGCAGGTTAATTAATTTGTTCACTTCTATGTTCAAGTTAAGCTTTGAATTTGAAAATCAAGTATTTTTAATTGAAGAGTTGTATTAACATTGTCTATTTGGCAGTGTGCTTGGATGGATCACCTCCAGCATACCATTTTGACCCAGGATTTGGAGACGGAGTTGGAAATTGGCTTGTACAACTTTCGGTATAAGTCGTGTTTGACACCAGATTGATTCTACTATTTTTTTTTTCCTCTTTTTACCATGCGAGATGAAGCATTATGAGTGTGCATTCTTTTTTCTCTTGATATAGTGTTATTTCGAAGATTTCTAAAATATTTGAAAACTTTTACTTTGTCCTTAGGGAGGAGGATGGTGCACAAACGTCAAAGAATGCCTGGATCGTACCAAGTCCGACTTAGGTTCTTCAAATTATATGAATCCACAAGAATATCAAGGATTTTTCAGCAAGAATCAGAGTGCAAATCCAGGTTCTCTTTGATTAATATGTCCTCTTGAAGTTTTAATAATGAATTTTTTTTTTTTTTTGGGTTGAAACAATAAAATGAAGATAATAGAACATTTCAAGTATCCAGGCATAATTGATGTTACAGTGGTGCATTATTCTTCAGTTCTGGATTACGTATCATATTATTGCTGTATGTTATAAATGCAGATTTCTACAACTGGAATAAAGTTTTTGTTAGATACTGTGATGGTGGATCATTCACAGGAGATGTTGAATACGTTGATCCAGTATGTTGTATTTTAAGTTATAATTTTGAGCTCCTATTTAAATTACTTATTTTCTTGTAGTTAATCTCAAAAAGAAATTATCACTCCTTACATTTTGCTTTGTTTAGGCTACCAAACTTCATTTCAGAGGGGCAAGGATTTTTACTGTAGTACTGGAGGAGCTGCTAGCAAAAGGATTAAAGAACGCCAAGAATGTATGTAAATTCAATTACGATTAACATAATTGATTGTAAATTATGCTAAATATAATTCAATGCCAAAAGCCTAGTAACCGTACAAAAAGCAAACCAAAAATTTAATATTAAACAGTGTTTTCTTGTGTGTCTCAATTTTTACCTTCACTATTGCAGGCCATTTTGGCTGGCAGTTCAGCAGGAGGATATCCAGCAATGTTGTACTGTGATCGCTTCCGCAATTCATTGCCAAATACCTCTAGAGTGAAATGTTTGGTTGATTCTGGCTATTTTGCTCATTTGTAAGATTGTAACGAGTTCACCTGTATATGACTGTTCATTACAGAATGATTTATGACCTAACTTCGAATATCTCTCTTTTTTATAATAGCAAGAATCCTGTGCTCGCAAGACCTTTTGAATCAATATATAAAGGAGTCGCCACTCTACAAGTAAATCCTATCACCTTCTTATTATTCTCTCTTATGTTCCGTCAAACCGATTTACATTATAAGAAATAGAAGCGGTACGGTGCTTAAAGAAGTGGTCGATTGTTAGTTATTTTTTTCCATAGTAGAGGTTGTTGTTTTATAAACCTAATTATCTGGGTTGCAGGGATCTGCCAAAACGTTACCCAAATCATGCACTTCAAAAATGAAACCAGAATTGGTACGAATTGTTCCTTCTCATGCATTCAGTTGTTTTCTTGAGTCTCTTGACAATAAACTATAAATTCTTACAATTCACTGCAGTGCCTCTTCGCCGAGAACATCCAACAATATATCAAGACACCAATTTTTATTACCATGTCAGCATATGATAATATCATGGTAGGTAACTAGAAAGGAGGAATATTTTTACTAACAAATTAAAGCCTACTTAATTAGATTAGCTTTTACCATTTACTGTAGTGGCTTCTCAAAGCAAACTGTTTTACAGACACAATATACTTTAGGAGGTGCAATATATGGCTGCATTCAAAACGGGACATGCACAACAAGTCAGAACAAAACCTTACAAGGTTGGTATACTTCATGACCTAAACAAGAAAAACTTTACTAGTTCCTCGTGGAATGATTTTAATATAATTCAAAAGGTAGATTAAAAAAATTAATATTTCATACTCCATCTAATATTTCCGGATTTATTATTCCAGAAATGAGGTCGGATTTCTTAAATGCAATACCCAAAAGAAATAATCCTAAATTAAGAGGAGTTTTCATAGACGTAGTCCATCATCATACCAGCCTTCAGAAGCAGACTAGGTGGTCTCCTGTAAAACCCATCGTGGTTCATAACCTGGTAAGAAATTATTTAATTTATATATTTATTTTGAAATTATTGGTGACTACACTATTTCCACCATTTGATTTCTTGATGGATTGTTTTGTACGTGCAGGCCGCACCAAAGGCATTTGCTGATTGGTACTTTGATCGGAATTACACCTATTTGATAGATGAACGCGGCTTGCCACTCCCAAATGATTCCTAAAAGGCCGCCCCATTAGAAGGAAGATAATCTTTTATGACTTGTGTTTATTTATTGAAGAAAATCCATTTATGTAAAACTTTTATTCAACATTTAAGTACATTATTAATTGCTGACAACCTTCTGATGTATATGTAAACTGTTGCCCATATATATCAAACCTGGTGACAAGAAGGTCCCTTTGACCAAAGTATTAGCAACTTCTTGCCTTATGTTATCTAATCTTTTACTTATTTAATCTAAACCCTTTGACCAAAGTATTAGCAAATCCATTTAGATATCATATTGTGACTTATGTTATCTAATCTTTTACTTATTTAATTACTTATTGACTTATATATTTTGTAATTAGTCCCCGCACTTGAACTTTTGTACAATCGATAGTAATATACTTCAATGAAGTTAAAAAAGATGAACACAAATCTATTTATATTATTATTTTCTTCAATAATAACGGATGGAATACATGCCTAGACAGCGGAATCACTTGCATGTAATGTGTAGTTGATTTTAATTAAACGTAAAATTGGTACTTAATTATCTGTTGAACCGTGACCGCAATAGAGAAAAGAGTATCCAAGCAAAGACCTTCCATGAGGTCCTCCAGTTCCATGATCTCATATTGTGTTACCCAAATAATACTAGAAATCTGTGTCGTGTGGTCGAATTTCTTCCGAGAGAAAACATGTAGTAAAACCTAGCCTCCTTCATGGAATAATAACCTTTATATAGGCTCAGGTTTTACTGTTTAAAACCCTCTTCCTCACATGCTAGGTCTTACTTTTCCATTAAGAAATTGGATTTCAATTAATTTTTAATTATTCAAGAACAGAAAATTTTAATTAATGAGGCCTCCTACTAGAATTGATTCAAAATATTTGAATTAATCCGACCATAATAAATTATAAATTATTTCACTAAAAATTTGTAATTGTATGAAACGATCTGATCGATCGTTTTGAGCATTTGCATTCAGTTCGGTAGTTTCGAATCATGAGTAGCTTCATATGATGTATTATGACTTGCGTGTATTGTTTTCTGTGGTTTTCAAGTGGTTCGGAATTGATTTGGAAGAATAACTCTTATTTTAGAAACTTGAAGTTGAAAGAGTTGACCAAGTTTGACTTTTGGATATTTGACCTCGGATCAGTAGTTTGATGGTTCCGGTAGGTGCGGGTGGTGATTTTGAACTTGAATGTAAGCTCGAATTTGTATTTGGATGTTCCTAAAAAGTTTATGCTCTAATTGGAGAAAGTTGACAATTTGAAGGTTTGAAAAGTTCATAGATTTGACCAGGAGTTAACTTCGATGTTATGAGATTCGAATTGTTGTTCCAGAAGTTGAAATATGTTGGCTATGTCATTTGGAACTTGTGTGCAAAATTTACAATTTCGAGTTTATTTGATATTGTTCGGCACGAGTTCAATAGTTTATTAAGTTTGATTTAGGGTGAGATTCGTGGTTTTGATGTTATTTTGTCTGATTAGAAACCCTGAGTAGATTCATGTTATATTTTGGGACTTATCGGTATGTCCGAACAGGGTCTCGAGGGGCTCGGATGAGTTTCAAACTAATTTCATACACTTTTCCTCATGTTTGGATTGTTAGTCTTGCTAGTGTCAGGTAAGCATCGCATTCGCGATGGTGGTATGGCATTCGCGTAGAGTAAGTGAGGATTGATGGTATTGTGCATCGCGTCTGTGAGGGTCTATCCGCATTCATGGTGGATCTTTATGTTTGCATGGCATGTGTCGCATTCGCGTAGTGAATTTAGGGATTGGAGCTTTGTTCTTCGCGTTCACATGTGGTCTTTTCACTCGCGGTCTGTGGGCGAGCTGTTCATCGCGTTCGTGTGTGCTGAGTCACATTCGCGTAGAAGGTTTTTGGGATGAGGCAGCGTTATACTACGCGAATGCGAAGCTCATACTGCATTCGCGAAGGATCTACCTGGAGCAGATCTATAAGTACTCTATTTCGAAGGTTTTGATTATTTTATCACATTTTGAGTTGGGGAGCTCCGATTTAGACATTTTAGGAGAGTATTTTCACCACATGGATTGGGGTAAATATTTTTGACTCGGTTTTGATTGTTCTACATGATTTTATTGTCGATTTTGGCATTTCATTTGTTGAATCTAAAAGAAAAATTGGGAGGTTTTTGTCAAAACCTTTTTTAAGTGATAGTTGGATTTTGAACATCGATTCAGAATCGGAATTTGTTGAAATTAGTATTGTTGGACTCTTATTCGAATGGATTGTTGGAATTTATGAGTTTTATTGGATTAAAGGGCACGGGACTAGGTTGAATTTTTGTCACGATCCAAATTTCCCTCCGTAGGATATCGTGATGACGCCTAACCTCTAAGACTAGGTAAGTTTAACAATAATGTGGAATAATTTAAATAATAATCTAAAAGCTCAAAACGTCAACAACTATATAAAGTAAAAACTGCAACTTAAAGTATATACAAGTCCCAAAACCCGGCAGATATAAGTCACAAGCTCAAGATACAAAGTTTCATAATCCTATACATCACTCTCTATCTAGAACATAAAGAAACAAGGAAAAGACGGGATAGAAGGGGACTCTAAGGCCTTCGGACGGGGGCAGGTGTTACTTGAAGTCTCCGATGAGCAAGTCAACTCTACAAACTTACACCGAGGCTGATAAGATATGCCTGGATCTACACAAAACATGTGAAGAAATATAGTATGAGTACACCATAATGGTACGCAGTAAGTGTTAAGCCTATCCTTGATAAAGTAGTGACGAGGTCAGGTCAAGGCCCTACTCGAATTAATAAGAAATAAGGCAGGAGATATAATGATATACTAAAATAACCGTGAAGTGAAACAATAAGAATTTACGGAAAGTAACAGCATAGAAATTAAAGAAAGTGAATACAACACTAAAAGAAACAAGAATTTTACAGATTAAGAAAAACAACAACAAACAAATACAGTAAATAGAAAAGAACAACAGGGCACTCAAGAGGTACCGCCTTGTCCCAAAAGTAAAATATCCCACAGCTTTTCCTTATATCACCGCGGGAGCGTGTATATTTTGTTTTGAAAATTATTTTCCCGGAATAGTAGCTCGTGTTCTAGCTCACCTTATCACACTCCGTGACTTCTAATAGTTCCCCTACTAGCCACGCAATTCAAGCCCACCTTATCTCATCGCATGCGTTTCAACACCCAGACCTTATACCACCGCACGTGTCTCAGTAATCACAACAGCACGACATAAACTTTGTGCAAACAATAAGAACTATACGGAAGAAACCTCGTGCAACAATAACCACAGCACGGCAGAAACCTCGTGTAACATAACAACCGCACGGCAGAAACCTCATGCAACAACTAAAATGTCATCATAATTTAATTACCCCTTTTTTATCATTTTAAACAAAATTTCCCTTTTTAAAAGAACGAAATAAGTAAGATCTCATGCAACCGTATATGCTATTTTCTCAACAAAATAAAAACATGAGAAATACATCCACTGTACTGACAGTAATGACAAGGAAAACACTAGATAAATGCTAAAAGCCCCAAAATTCGGTGCCACAAGTGCATTATAGTTCTACAGATTATACAAAACTAATACAACTACTATCTGAAAGGTAATAGGCAGAAATATTAAACAAGGTTGAGTGAGACTCTGATTTTGAAAACAGTAATAAGATAGGCAGCTCACCACTAAGTCTCTGTAGGAGTGCAGCTACGCACCCGTGTGACCACTGGTAGTACCTATCTCGGTACCTAAACATTTAATGCAGAAGTGTAATGTGAGTACGAAAGACAATGCGTACCCAGTAAATATCTAATCTAACCTCAAAGAAGTAGTGACGAGGGATCGACTTGACACTTAGTAGAGGTCAAACGGGAATAGAAATACATAAAGTAGACATGGTAGATGTACAACAAGTAGCATCGAAGCAAGTAAAAGTAATTACAGTAATTCCACACATGAGTCTATATCAAATTACTAAACATCTGATAACCGGCCTTAAAGGCGCTAACTCAACCGTTACCAAACTAAACCAGTCTCAAATATTAAGCACAAAGCTGCCAAGATGAATGGCCCAATCCCATAGGAATAATCGTACTCAGTATTGCCGAGGTAAACGGCCCAATCCCGTAAGAATAGTGTTACCATACTACCTGTAAGCACGTGATTTTTGCCTCACATGAATTACTCCCACAGAATCAAAACAAAAATTGTCTGTTTTATTATGTGCATTTTGTGAATTTTTCGTGATATTTTTGGTAATTGCTTGCGTTTGTATGTGCGTGATTATGTGTGTTTAAATTAATGAAAATACAAAAATATATCGCATTTGCATTTAGGATCTAATTCCACAATTGTGAGTAATTAAGTGTGCTTTACAAAAACGAAAAATCAAAAATAATGTACTTTGCATTTTCGGCATTTAATGTCTAAATCGTGTGAGCTTGCTTTTAATTGGTGTTTAATATTGTGACACAATAATTATTAGGAATTAATGAACATTTTAATTAATTTTTGATTTTATTAAATTAAAATTTTGGTCTTATTAATTAGAGAAAATGAAGAAAAGAACAAAAATAGGAAGACAATCGGCCTGGGCCGTTTTAATTGACCAAAGTCCAGGCCCCAAAACATGGCATTTACCCGGTCCAAATCAGCCAACCTCAGAGACGTCCAAACGACGTCGTTTTGGTCACACTTGATCTGGGCCGTTGATCTCAAATTGATCAACGGCCAAGATCACATCTCCCTTACCCGTTCCCTGTAACCAACTCGTTACCCGTTTCAAACAGCCCCCCCCTATTGAACCAAACGGCGTTGTTTCATTTAAATGAAACGATCCAAGCCGTTGATCGTGCTTGATCCAACGGCCAGGATCAAATCCCCTCCCCCCGTATATAAGCCCAACCTCTCACCCCACGCCCCCCTAAGCTAGACCCCCCCTTATTTCATCATCTCTCTCAGAGACGAACAGAACCCCACCATCTACCACCGTGCTCCGCCCATCGGAAATCTCCTCACGGCCGTTCCGGTGGGCCAAATGACTCCATTTTTACACCCTTAACTCCTCTCAACCTCCCCGTTCTAACCATCCTAGTAGCTAACCTTGAATCACCCTAGAATTCTTCTAATCTTAAATCGAAGATCATCCAGAAACACTAGTTCATCCAATGACCACCAAATCAACACCCGTTGACCCCTAGACTACCCTCATACCCAAACTACCATCAGTTTCCTTCGAATAAACCTAGGGTCTCTCGAATATCAAATCAAAACCAAGAACCCTAGCGCCGCCACAAGATCCCCTGGTGGCAGTGCCAAACCCAAACTACCCCAAACTCACACCAACTATCTCTCTGACCTCCCTCACCTCTAAAACACCGTTAGCCCGACTTGAATCATGCTGGAACCATTCAAGTCCAAATCGAACCAGAAACCCTAAAAAGAGACCAAGTTTGAATTTATTCAGAAGGGAGAAATTGGGGTGTCAATCGACTTTAGTCGAGTGTGCTCAATAGAGAACACTCGATTAAAGTCCATTTTCACCCCAAAAAAGGGCTCAAGTCAGAGGTTCAAGTCGAGTCTGTCTGGTTTTCGATTTTCTGAGGTATTTTTTCTTTCCTTTTTGTTGCTATTTTTGTTGTAGTTATTTGTTTAGTTTAGTGGTAGTTAAATTTCCGTTCGTTATTGTTCTTCTACTCCAATAGACCTTTTATTTGGTCGAATTGTTTCTGCTTGTTGTTTAGTAAATAATAGGCTGTGTAATCGATTCGATAAGTTTCGTCGATTAATTAGTTTCCTTTTAGCCCCTATTTTGTCAAATGCCACTCGAATCACCTGTGGTCTTTTTCTGATTGTTTGTCGATAATTGTTGTATAATATGGCTTGTATAGTCGATGGAATACATGTCGTCAATTAGTTCTTCAGGTTTGATTGATAGAATAGCATGACTATAGTATATATTTTTCTCCCAGTAGGTTATCCGTTTTGCTTCCTTCTATGTTAATTTTGTGTTTTAAGCCTGATAATTGCTTGAACGTCTAGCTGATATTCAGTTTTACTCGCATTATCAGTTCTTTTTGTTTGGTGCCATGTCTTACTAAATTGGATTGTCTGCCTTAAATCATTGTTTGAATAGGATTGAGAATTGGTTATAGCTGGTAATTTAGCAGTTAATAATCAGTGACAGTTATAACTTAAGAAGGCTTAGCATCAGATTAGAATCAAGGCAGTAACAGTAGGATTCAGGGGTGTTTTAGGAATAGAAAATGTTAGGGAATTTGTTTAATAATAGTAGTATAATAGTGGGGCATTAAGTGCTATTAAGTTAATAAGCTAATGGGGAACAAAAGGGAATTGGGGCTGAAAATAAGGAAAACATTCTGTAGTGGGTTTCTTTTAAAAAGAAAAGGCAGGCTGGTTTTAAGGGGCATGTCTGTTTGGGTTAAGATAAATAGAAGAAGTTGGGACAGAGTGAGGGGTCTGATTTTGGATCCTGAAAAAATCAATTTTGATAGATAAAAACAGTCTGAAGTTACTAAGTCAGTCCATAATCAGTCTAAGATCAGTTTTCTGAAGAAGAAAAAAATACATAACCACCTTGAAAAGCTACTGTTCCATTGGTTCCTAGATAAGATGGGGTCCTAGACACTGATTCCTACTCCTTGTTGATTGCTGAACCTATTTTTTGATGTCTACTGGTTCTGCTTCTGAGTCTATTCGAACTCAGTTGAGTCTATTTGGGTATTGTTTATTGTTGTGGAGTTTTACAAATCGATTTGGCCTTAGGTTTGAGTATATTTCTGGTTTGGAAGTGGTGTTGCTGTGCTGGTTATTTTGAAACTGGGTTTTGTTTATTCTGAATTCCAAGCTGTTGTGGCTGTTATCTGCTACTGATCTACTGATCTTCACCTTCTTCTTCTGTTCTATTACCAGGTACACTTTTGAATCACTGTGATGTAGCTATTAAAAGTGAAAAGAAATGCTCAAGTAGTCGAGTACTTAAGTTGTATCTGTAGTTTAATAGTCAAATGATAGGTAATTGTATAGTCTATCATTGTAATTCAATGAAGAATATGGACTGTGGAATTTATACTTGACCAGAACTGTTTTCTTTTTAAAACTGCAATTTATAAATTATTAGTACTTTCAAATGCATGATAGTTAGAATTCTACCTCGTTTTAAATAAGTGTATTGAGTTGTTGGAATTAAACAAGTTTAGGTAATAACAGTTGGAGCCGGCATTAGTCTGAAACAGTAGGTTAATCGTGAATATGTAGCTAAGGCATGAATTTAAACTAATTTTTGTGAATTAGGCATTATGGTTTGGTTTAGGCAGTCTTTATTTGTTTAAAAGGGGGCTTGGTTGGTTCAAGAAGGTAAGTGTCGGATAGGTCTAGTTCTGCCAATTTTAGAAGGAAATAAAAAATGGTTAGTAATTTCATAGAATCCGTAGGCCCACTATACTTGAAGTTAGGATTGTAGTACTAATCGTTAAAGTCATTAATCCAATAGGCATGAGTTGAGTTCAAGCATGATGAGTTAATGATTAAGTTTAATGAACTTTCGCAAGCATTAGTAATCAAGGTTGATTTTGATTTCAATTAGTTGTAAACAAATAATTCCAACGGCTCAATTCATCTAACAATGTGGGTTAAATTAGTTATAGGATAATTAGTTTCATTTTGACAATATTGTTTGTCAATTCCGTATTTTATTTGTACTTTCAATTTTAGTAATATTCCTTTTCGTTAACATTTGTCTCAAGCTAGTAACTAATAAATGACGGCCTTTTCAAACATGTAATTAACTAGGATTTTTCTCTTTTATTTTATAGAAGAACTTAAATAGAAAAAATATAGTCACTCTAGGATTATCGTTTAAAAATAAACGAGATGAGCCTCGCCAAATAAAACGCACAAGCTGCGGGGCCCTCAATAATTGGTTAATAATTAATTAGACTTCGGATGGGCCGTTTAGCAAGATTTTATGGCCTTCTCAAAAATAATAATACGCTAGTCGCTTTAGGCGCGCCTTTAATAATTTACTTTCTTAAACACGGGTGTACGTTGATGTGACCCAAATCCAAATCTCAATAGGGTCGAAATGTGTTGACGACCACGGGTACATTGATTGTGACGTGGTTCGAGATACATTTCCATAACGTGGCAATTCTCTGTAAAATAATAATAATAATAATAAAAGCGGTTCAATGTTACAATTTGCACATAGGTTCAACATGTATTAAAATCAAATAAATAAGCTAAATACAACAGTTGAGCGACCGTGCTAAGAACCACGGAACTCGGGAATGCCTAACACCTTCTCCCGGGTTAACAGAATTCCTTATCCGAATTTCTGGTTCGCGGACTGTTAAATA
>MU681090.1:0-26567 GCA_026770625.1 Nicotiana glauca | reverse complement strand
TTTCGAGACAGACGGTTGTTATATTTCTTTCAGACCATTATGTGTAGTTATTCTTAGTAGTTCGTGAGTTTGTGACTCCACATCTTGGGTAGAGGATTATTTTGAGTATTTCACATTTATATTCAAATTTATGAAAGTAGACTTCCGCAGTTTATGTTATTATTATTATCCTTGTTAATAAATTGACAACAGGATGGTTTTTATTAATGGAAAGATGGTGAGTAAATTGGCTTGCCTAGCTACCACGAGTAGGTGCCATCACGATCCCGATGGTGGGGAATCCGGGTCGTGACATGCATGCTGACCGGCTTTTTGATCATTTGAAAAAAAAGAAGAAAAAAAAAAGAGAAATAGCAGTGTATAGGGTTAAGAAAGTTAATCACCTATTTTGAAAATACCAACGCCCAAATACTGTCGAAACTCTGCTGAATTTTTGAAAAATAAATGTTTTAAAAAAAATAGTTTGTTTTGATGAACTACGCAAGTTTGATTCTCACCGGATGTGGGATACGTAGGCAACCCATATCGGGCTCAACTATTTTGAAAATATTAAATTTAGGGGTAAATAAATGTATTTGTTTTGTCATCATTGAAGATAATGCTATTTTTGGATAAATTAGCCAAACGCCTACAAAAGGGCGCCGGAGGGCTGTTTTGCAAGAACAGCTACCTATAGTCATTTCTGCAAAATTCGTGTGGTTGAATTTCTTCCGATAGAAAACATGTAATAAAATGTAGCCTCCTTCATGGAATAAAACCTTTATATAGGCTCAGGCTTTACTGTTTAAAACCCTCTTCCTGAGATGCTAGGTCTTACTTTTCCATCAAGAAATTGGATTTCATTTAATTTTTAATTATTCAAGAACAACAAAATTTAGTTAGTGAGTCCTCCTATTAGAATTGATTTAAAATATTTGAATTAATCCGACTATAATAAATTACGAATTATTTCACTAAAAATTTATAATTATATGAAACGACCTAATCGATCGTTTTGAGCATTGGCATTCAATTCGGTAGTTTGGATCGTGAGTATCTTCATATGGTGTATTATGACTTGCGTGTATTGTTTTCTGTGGTTTTCGAGTGGTTCGGGATTGATTTGGAAGAATGATTCTCATTTTAGAAACTTGAAGTTGCCAGAGTTGACCAAGTTTGACTTTTGGGTATTTGACCTCAGATCGGTATTTTGATGGTTCCAGTAGGTGCGGGTGGTGATTTTAAAGTTGAAGGTAAGCTCGAATTTGCATTTGGATGTTCCTAAAATGTTTTGGCACTAATTGGAGAAAGTTGACAAATTGAAGGTTAAAGAAGTTCATAGATTTGACCAGGAGTTGACTTCGATATTATTGGGTTCGAATTGTTGTTCTGAAAGTTGAAATATGTTGGTTATCTCATTTGGAACTAGTGTGTAAAATTTACAATTTTGAGTTGATTTGATAATGTTCAGCACGAGATCAATAGTTCATTAAGTTTGATTTAGGGTGTGATTCGTAGTTTTGATGTTATTTTGTCTGATTAGAGACTCCGAGTAGATTCGTGTTATATTTTGGGACTTATCGATATGTTCGAATAGGGTCTCGAGGGGCTTGGATGAGTTTCAAATTAATTTCCAACACTTTTCCTCATATTTGGATTATTAGTATGGTTGGTGTCAGGTAAGCATCGTGTTCACAATGGTGGTATGGCATTCGCGTAGAGTAAGTTAGGATTGATGGTGTTGTGGATCGTGTCCGTGAGGGTTTATCCGCATTTATGGTGGATCTTTATGTTTGCATGGCATGTATTGCAGTCGCATAGTGAATTTAGGGATTGGAGCTTTGTTCTTCGCATTCACATGTGGTATTTACACTTGTTGTCTGTGGACGAGCTGTTCATCGTGTTTGTGTGTTCTGGGTCACGTTCGCGTAGAAGGTTTTTGGGCTGAGGCGGCATCGTAATTCGCGAACGCGAGGCTCATACTGCATCCGCGAAGGATCTACCTGGAGCAGATCTATAAGTACTCTATTTTGAAGGTTTTGATTATTTTATCACATTTTGAGTTTGGGAGCTCCGATTTAGACAATTTTTGAGAGGATTTTCATGACATGGATTAGGGTAAATATCTTTGACTCGGTTTTGATTGTTCTACATTATTTCATCGTTGATTTTTGCATTTAATTTATTGAATCTAAAAGAAAAATTGGGAGTTTTTGTCAAAACCTTTTTTAAGTGAATAATTATATTTTGGAGATCAATTCGGAGACGGAATAAGTTGAAATTAGTATTGTTGGACTCTTATGCAAATGGGTTGTTTGAATTTATGAGTTTTATCGGATTAAAGCGTGCAGGACTAGGTTGAATTTTTGTCATGATCCAAATTTATCTCCGTAGGATATCGTGATGGCACCAAGCCTCTAAGACTAGGTTACCTAACAATCATACGAAATAATTTAAATAATAATCTAAAAGCTCAAAATGTCAACAACTGTATAAAGTAAAAACTGCTGCTCAAAGTATATACAACTCCCAAAATCCGGTAGATATAAGTCACAAGATAATTATACAAAGTTGCATAATCCTATACATCACTCTCTATCCAGAACATAAAGAAAAAAGGAAAAGACGGGATAGAAGGGGACTTCGAGGCCTACGGATGGGGGTAAGTGTACCTTGAAGTCTCCAATAAGCAAATCACTCCAGACACTTACATCGGGGCTGATAAGATGTACCTGGAGTTGCACAAAATATGTGCAAAAATGTAGTATGAGTACACCGCAATGGTATGCAGTAAGTGCCAAGCCTAACCTCGGTAGTGTAGTGACGAGGTCAAGTCGGCATTCGGACGGAGGCAGGTGTACCTTGCAGTCTCCAATGAGCAAGTCCCTCCATACACTTACACTGAGGTTGATAAGATGAACCTGGATCTACACAAAATATGTGCAAATATATAGTATGAGTACACCGCAATAGTACGCAGTAAGTGCCAAGCCTAACCTCGGTAGTGTAGTGACGAGGTCAGGTCAAGGCCCTACTCAAATTAATAAGAAATAAGGCAGGAGATATAATGATATACTAAAATGGTAGGGAAGTGAAACAATAAGAATTTACGGAAAGTAACAACACAAAAATTAAAGAAAGTGAATACCACATTGAAAGAAACAAGAATCTTATAGATTAAGAAAAACAACAACAAACAAATACAGCAAATAGAAAAGAACAACAGGGCACTCACGAGGTACTGCCTCTTTGTCCCAAAAGTAAAATACCCCACTGTCTTTCCATATATCACTGCGAGAGCCTTTATATTTTGTTTTTAAAATTATTTTCCCGGAATAGTAGCTCGTGTTTTAGCTCACCTTATCACACTGCATGAATTCTAATAGTTCCCCTACTAGCCACGCGTTTCAAGCCTACCTTATCTCATCGCATGCGTTACAACACCCAGACCTTATACCACCGCACGCGTCTCAGTAATCACAACGGCACGACATAAACTTCGTGCAAACAATAACAACTACATGGCAAAACCCCATGCAACAATAACCATAGCATGGCAGAAACCTCGTGTAACATAACAACCGTACGACATAAACCTCATGCAACAACCAAACAGTCATCACAATTTAATTACCCCTTTCATCATTTAAAACAAAAGTTTCCTTTTTAAAAGAACAAAATAAATAAGATCTCATGCAACCATATATATACATCCACTGTAGTGACAGTAATGACAAGTACAACAATACATAAATGCTAAAAGCCCTAAAATCCGGTGCCACAAGTGCATTATAGTTCTAGAGAATATACAAAACTAATACAACTACTATCTGAAAGGTAATAGATGGAAATAAAAAACAAGGTACAGGGAGACTCCGATTCTACAGATAGTAACAAGATAGGCAGCTAACCACTAAGTCTTCGTAGGAGTGTGGCTACGCACCTGTGTGACCACTGGTTGGACCTATCTCCGTACCTACACATTCAATGCAGAAGTGTAACATGAGTAAGGAAGACAACGCGTACTCAGTAAGTATCTAATCTAACCTAAAAGAAGTAGTGACGAGGGATCGACTTGACACTTACTAGAGGTCAAACAGGAATAGAAATGCATAAAGTAGACATGGTGGGTGTACAAAAAGTAGAATTGAAGCAAGTAAAAGTAATCACAGTAATTCCATACATAATTCTATAACAAATTACTAAACATGTCGTAACCGGCCTTAAAGGCACTAACTCAACTATTACCAAACCAAATCCAGTCTCAAATATTAAGCACGAAGCTGCCGCGGCGAATGGCCCAATCCTATAGGAATAATCGTACTAAGTATTGACGAGGCGAATGGCCCGATCCCATAAGAATAGTGTTACCATACTACCGAGGAGAATGGACTGATCCCAAAAGAGTAGTATTACCAACTATCGAGGCAAATCACCCGATCCCATAAGAGTAATTTATTCCATTGCTGATGTGAATGGCCCGATCTCATAAGAGTAGGGAAATTTACTTTGCTTGTGGAAGCACATGTGAGATGAGAAGATACTGATCTATAGTTTATTAATTATTTCCCAATTTTTCCAAAGGGAGAGACTAAGTTGGTATCTTTATTAAAATCCTCAATCTTAGTAAAAATCAAGAGAATTAATATACGGGATAGATATAAATAGCACAATTAAAGGCATGTTGTGAGTCTATGTCTACCTGGACATATCATGAATATAGCTACATACGGACTCTCGTCACCTCGTGCATATGTAGCTCCCCATAACAAGTAGCACCCAACTTTTAATATACACATAAGGGGATAAGTTCCCTCTTACAAGGTTAGATAAGAGACTTACCTTACTTTCGAGTCTACTAACCGGCTCTTTAACCTTATTAGAATTGTCATGACCCCAAATCCTCCATAGGATATTGTGATAGCACCTAGTCTCTAAGACTAAGTAAGCCTAACACATGTTGATTTAATAAAAGAATTAAACTATTTAATCATTAATCATACACTATTTAATGGAAAGAACATAATCCTGGTGCCTAAGATGGCCTCATCCTCCTACGCAAACGCGGAACCCATCTTGCGATAGCGATGCATAGAACCACTAAACCTTCACGAACACATGGCCTACTTTGCAACTGCGAAGAACAAAATCCTCCTCCCCCTGAAAAACTCTATGCGAACACGATAGCTTCATTGCAAACACGATGAAGATTGCACCAAACACCATATCAGCAGTCCTAAAAGACCAAAACTCAATCCGAATTAATCTAAATCTCACCCAAGGCCGCCAGGACCCTATCAAAATATGTCAACACATCCTTAGAAATCACACAAACTTAGTCAAAGCCTCAAATTCTATTAAACAACATCAAAAATATGAATCGCACCCCAGTTCAAGCCTAATTAGCTATTAAACTTCCAACTTCTACAATCGATGTTGAAACTTATCATATCAACTCTGATTGACCTCAAATTTCACACATGAGTCATAACTGACACAACAGACCTATTCCAACTTCCGAAACCAAAATTCAAGCCCGGTAACAACAAAGTCAACTCTAGGTCAAACTTTTCAACTTTCGTCAATTCAAGCCAAAACGACCTACCAACCTCCAAATCATTATCCGGACATACTCCTAAGTTCAAAATTACCATAAAAAGCTATTAGAATTATCAAAACTCCATTTTAAAGTTATTTACTCATAAGTTAACATACAGTCAACTCCTTCAACTTAGGCTTCCAACCTTAGGACTAAGTGTTCCAATTCATTCCGAAGTACCCCCCGGAACCAAACCAACCCCCGCGACAAGTCCCATAACCATAATTGAACATAGAACAGCGATTAATGGGGAAACTGGGCTATAATACTCAAAACGGCCGGCCAGATCATTATATGTTGGAAAGAAGACTTCTAGAACTACAATATTTAATGTAAAACATATCCAGAGTCTTTCTTGATGTATATAGATATGCTTTTGAAATCAATTATGAATAGTTGGATTTCTATTTTTATAGCTTTGCATGTCCTGACTAAAAAAATTATATCTCTACACAGAAATATCGAAACCACAATCTGCTATTATCGTTGGAAAGAGGACATGTAGAACTACAATATTTAAAGGAAAACATATCCTGATTCTTTGTTGGTGTCTACATATATACTTTTGAAACCAGTTATAAATAGCTGGGGTTTTTTACAGTTGTGAGCACGTAATTTTTGCCCTATATGAATTACTCCTACAGAAAGAAACAAATTTTTCTTTTAATTATTTGCCATTCTTGGGAATTTTTGTGGATTTTCTCAATTGTTTGCATTCGTCCGTGCACGTTTATTTTATTTAATTCATGAAAAAAATACAAAAATACATTGCATTTGCCTTAGGATCTAATTTTGCATTTCTGAATTAATTAGCAATTCAGTTGTTTACAAAAATAGAAAAAATCACAAATATAACTCACTTTGAATTTTTAACCTTTTTATCTTAAATTTGTAGTTTCTTCTAAATTGGGAATTAATTTATTTGTGGTGAATATTATGTTGGGTGATTAATATATTTTTGTGGGTTAATTTAGTTTTAAGAATTAATTTAGGATTTTATTTTAATTTGAAAAAAGGGATTTGAAATTGAAAAAGAAAAGAAAAAAGGGATTAAAGGGGATTAGATCTGGAGAGACCAAAAACGGCCGAAAATTGAAAAGATTAAAAATCTAAAAAAATTCTTTGAATTCCGCTGCACTTTTTCTGCAAAAACTGTTTAAATTCTGTCTGGCTTGGGATTTCTGATTTTCTTCGTATCTAGACTGAAAAACTGTAAAATTCTGCATTTGATTGAGAATGGTGTGAGTTCAGAGATTTTAAAAATTGGTTTTGAGCTGCTGTGTGGAACACTATTACATCAGTTTGTTTCCAAGTTGATTTCTGCTATTGTCTATTGCTTCCTCACTTCTTTTCCTTGTAATTTCTAGGTACATGTTCTTGAAACTTGTATAATATGATGCTCAAGTCGAAGAATGAAAAGGAAATGGGGTTTTGAAGCTTAACGTTAAGTCGCTTGTTTATAGTTTAGCCTTATTTCTTTGGTCTATGAATCCTTTTGTTTCATGTTTCTCTTAGTTAAGGTTCCTCATATGTAGTGGATTATGCCATCAAATGCTATATATTTACTTTAGGATTTAATTGGTTCTTTTTGAATGTAATTGATTCAGAAACATTTTGGACTTTATGGAGTGTGAAAGGTTGTGATGAGATCTATCCAGTTGTGTTTGAGTGTAAAGGGTTGTTTTGCATTAGTATAGGCTCCATGCTGGGTTTAGGATCCTCACTTTCATTTTGGACTTTATGGAGTTGGACTCTATGCTTATGGGCTCCATATTCATTATGCTAAATAAATCAGTAGTTGGACTCTATGCTTAATTATGCAAACTGAGTAATGAAAAATGTATTGTATTTTTTTTCCTGCTATATGATTCATTAGAAGTATCATGGCATGTTTTTTATGTTAAGCAATTACAAGTTGTGTCTGGACATGTACCGTTGGTAGTATTCAAAGTTTCCTGATATATTAATTATTGGTTGGTGATGAGATCTATCCAGTTGTCTTTGAGTGTAAAGGGTTGTTTTGCATTAGTATGGGCTCCATGTGGGTTTAGGATCCTCACTTTCATTCTTCACAGGATTTGGGCTCATTGAGCCCTAGATTCTAAGGTCATTTGCAAGGGAAGATAGCTGGTTGTTGCTATTTGGGCTTGTTTATTGAGCCCAGTAGCTCATTTGTTTTGTTGCTGGACTGTCGTGGTAGCAGAAGTGACCCAAAGATGCATGAGAGGAAAAATTAGAAATTTAGCTTAGTTAAGCTGTATTAATTGTTCTAAAATCAGAGTTGAAGTTTGCTTAATTCGATACCATGCTCAATGTTAGTATCAGTTGATGCGCATTATTGGTCTTGGATATGGATCATTTGGATCGTGAGAGCTTAATTAACAATTCGATTGGTATCAGTTAATTTGCTTAATTCGATTTCTTGTTCAGTTAATAATTGGGGGGTGCCATATTGAGTTAAAGCATATTTATGGCCCTCAAAGGTTTCATTTGAGTCCCCTTTGAAATCAGAATCGAGGTGTGTCGTGCCGAACAAAACCTTAAAATGTATGGCCCTCATTTGGTTAATATTCAAATATTTAGAAATCGAGGCGTGCCATTTAGCAAATATTCCATGGCCCTCAAAAATTTAAAAGTGCGTAGTTGCTTTAGGTGCACTATAAAAAATTACTTTCCTAAACTCGGGTGCGCATTTATGTGACCAAAATCCAAATCTCAACAATGCTAGATAAAATGTGTTGTGGACTGCGGGTGCATTTATGTGAGGTGATTCAAGACGTGTTTTATATAACGTTGAATATTCCTTAAAATAATTAAAAGTGGCTAATAAGTTAAAATATACCATAGGCTAAAACATGTATCAAAATTCGATAATAGGCCAGTTGCAACAGTTGAGCGACCGTACTAGAACCACGGAACCCGGGAATGCCTAACACCCTCACCCAGGTTAACAGAATTCCTTACTAGGATTTTTGTGTTCACGGACTGTAATACAGAGTCAATCTTTTCCTCGATTCGGGATTTGAACCGGTGACTTGGGACAGCATGAATTATCCCAAGTGGCGACCCTCAATTTAATAAATAAATAATCCCTTTTCGATTGCCACTTTAAATTGGAAAAAACTCCCTTATACTACCCTTGCGGGTGTAGGAAAAAGGAGGTGTGACAGCTCTGGTGACTCTGCTGGGGACAAGAACCCAGAATCTCTGGTTCAGGGTTTAGAATTCGAGCTTAGAATAATTGTTATAATTGGCTTTGTGTATTATCTGGTTTCATTACACGTTTGGGCCTAATGTGCTAAATGCTATTTTTTTCCACTTTGATACTATTTGAACTGTATATAAACTGCTACGAAACCCTTCTCTTCTCATCTTCGGAGATGTGCACACTGGTGTGACTCCCAATTCTGTTAGTGTCATAACTTGAAATAAGAAAGAGGCTCGGACACGTTACAAAGCCAGATAGCCTTTTGGTTCCCGGTACGTAGCCCCCTCCTCGGCTCGAGTTGTCCGCTCGGGTACACAATTCTAGAATAATATGCCCAGGTTTTAGACTTAGAATAAACACAGCCTCATGCCGGATCCCTAGTAGGAACGTTTGTTTGTATCACGTGCATTTGACTTTGGAGACTCAACACAGGGATTGGGTCTGTCTAGGACAGGTGTACCCGAAATGAAAAGACCATCCTGATGCATCCTATGTGCTACATACTGCAATTTTCAAGGGTAAAAGGGTCCTTTGGCGGACCATTGATAGTTGAGGACAAATAAAAAAAAAGAAGGAAAAAAGAAAAAAAGAGGGTGAAGTGTGAAAATAAAGCAAGTAGGGCCCAGTTATGTTTTTTGTTACATTTTATTAAGAAAAACACCAAAAAAAAAGGAAGCATGAAAAATTCAAAAAGATTTTGCACTTTTTCGAAAATCGACTATTAAAAAAGGGGGAAAAGAAATATCCAAAAAGAGTTTGCATGTTTCATCATTTTCAAGGAAAAGACAAAAAATATATTTTCTCTGAATTAGTTATTTTTTTAATTCTCGCCCGTATCTAATCTGCCCGAACTACGCATACCTGATTCTCGTCTTTCGGGGCGTGATATGTAGGAAACCCACATAGGGTTCACTCTTCATAGTAAATCTTAGGTTCTTGTCTTTGCGGGGTCTTAGCCAAATTTTGCACTTCTAGCCACCTTTTGGATAAATAAGCTATTTTGCAAAAATAGTCTCAATCATGTCTTGCATGTGTCCAGTAGCGAGTGTTATTGTCTCACATAGTGTTGGTTTAAAGTTTTCTCATACAGGTATGGATCTACTTACCGAAGTTTGAGCATGACAGACACACCGAGACCATCCAGTCAGGATCATTCAGGAGTTGCTTAAGGGGATTTTTCTTTTTGTGTTTTGAGTCTGTTTTTCTTTTTATGTTGTCTTTTACCTTCTAGTTTTGTATAATAATGTCAAGTCTTTTGTTTATTAACTATTTTCGTATTGAAAAAAGTTCGTTATAAATCAAAAAACCAAAAAGAAATTTTATGTTTTCATATTTCCATTATAAGTTTCTTTAGAATACTACTTCTAGAAACGAAAAAAAAATTCCTTTGAGGTGGTTTTTCTTTCGGCAATTAATATAAAAATAAAATTGCTTTTATATTTTCTTTAGTATATTAAGACTTAAAATTAAAAAAAAAAAAGATAAGTTCCTTTTAATACCTTTTTAAAAGTGTTCTTTAAGGTATTAATCTAAAAAATACAAAAAAAAAAATTCTTTTGAGGTTCTTCTTTGGAAAATTAATGAAAAATGAAAAAATATATTCTTTTATTTTCCGAAGAACTTTAAGACATTGTTAATAGAAGAAAAAAACATACTTTATCTTTATCTTTAAAGTTTCTTTCTTAGGTAATCAAAAACCGAAATCCAAAAAAATATTTTTTATTTTGTTCATTTCTCGTTTTAAAGTCTTTCTTCAGGGATATCAAATGAAAATTCAGAATATTTTTCTTTGGTTTATTGTTTGGACTTCATTTCAGAAAAAGAAAAAAAAGAATCAAAAATATTTTTCTCTTGTAGGATTTTTCCTTAATAAATTCCTATAGAATGTTTGTTTCAAAAAAAAAAAAGAGAAAAAATATATGCTCGTTAAGCTTGAGTTTAGGATAGGTTATACAAAATTGAAAAAAAAAATTTGCTTCTTTTCTTTCTCTTTTATTGTCAGAGTAGTCATTAAGGTAAAAAAAAAAGAAAAAGAAAAAGAGAACGTCAGTTTGTTTCCTTTATTCCTGATCTTCCAGAACTACGCAAAGATTCGATTCATGCGGCGTCATGATAAGTAGACAACCTACATAGGGTTTGATCGAATTATTTTTTTATTAAAACAAAAAGAAAGAAAAGAAAAAGAGAAAAAAAAAATGAAAAAGATGGTGAAATTATGGGATGTGAGAAAAGAGAGGGAAGAAAAGAGCGATAATCAGAAAGAAAAAAGAGGGAAGGAAAATGAGCAAGCTAAGAAGTGCGAGGAAAGAAAAGAAAAGTTAAGATTCAAATGGACAAATTGGGATGATGCCAAGTGACCTTATGACCCTCGAAGTTATTCTAGAACCATTAATTGTTGCTAGGTGCATTACACACAATGTGATATTTTTGTTTTTAAATGCCCTAACACTAACAGGATGAGCCCGTTTTGTTCCTTTTGATATCTTCATAGCAAAAAGGTGGTTGGTTTGTGGTTCTCGAAGTAGTAACTCCTCTCCACAACAGAAAGTCAAAAGGTAATGACAAACAACAATAAAATTGGTTGGTTGATATCGGTGCCCGAAAGCAGTTGGTTGAACAGGACATTGGTTTGGCTGATGAGGTAAGGATGTTAAGACAACACATGACAGACATATATCAGGCCTGGATGATTGGGAAGGCAACACCCCTGCCACCACCTAGTTTCTTAGATGCTATCCTTACCTAAACTCCGGTCATAGTGCCGGATGATCCCTCATACTCTCCGGATCCACCCGTTTATCATAGCTTTCCCAACCAACCTAGTAGATCCATCACTCATCCTCCAATTACCTATCCCCAAAATTGCCCTCCTGTCATATCCACTATCCTCAACAATGAATACCTACTCAAAACTCATGATGCCCAATATGACCCCTCAAAGGTTGCCCATAAGGTTCCTGACTCACACAACAAAGCCCTCGGGATGAGCCTCATGCTGAAAATGGAAAGATCACAGGAAAAGAAGGGTGAGATGAGATGTCCAGGAAGCTGAAAAGCATAGAACGGGCGAGATGAGATGTCCAGGAAGCTGAGAAGCATAAAAAAGTCCTTAAAGAACATGCGAGGGATGGGAGGCCAGGTGAGTGTGGCCTACAAAGGTTTGTGTCTATTTCCAGATGTTCAATCTAAACTTGGGTGCACATTTATGTGACCCAAATCCAAATCTCAACAACGTTAGATAAAATATGTCGTGGACTGCGTGTGCATTTATGTGACGTGGTTCAATATGCATTTTATATAACGTTGAATCTTCATTAAAATAATTAAAAGTGGCTAATAAGTTAAAATATACCATAGGCTAAAACATGTATCAAAATACGATAATAGGCCAGTTGTAACAGTTGTGCGACCGTACTAGAACCACGAAACTCGGGAACGCCTAACACCTTCTCCCAGGTTAACAGAATTCCTTACTCGAATTTTTGTGTTCGCGGACTGTAATACAGAGTCAATCTTTTCCTCGATTCGCGATTTGAACCGGTGACTTGGAACACCATGAATTATCCCAAGTGACGACTCTGAATTTAATAAATAAATAATCATGTATCGATTGTCACTTTAAATTGGAAAAAACTCCCTTATACTACCCTTGCGGGTGTAGAAAAAAGGAGGCGTGACAGCTCTGGCAACTCTGCTAGGGACAAGAACCCAGAATCTCTGGTTCAGGGTTTAGAATTTGAGCTTAGAATAATTGTTATAATTGGCTTTGTTTATATCTGGTTTTATTACATGTTTGGGCCTAATGTGCTAAATGCTATTTTTTACCACTTTGATACTATTTGAACTGTATATAAACTACTACGAAACCCTTCTCTTCTCATCTTCGAAGATGTGCATACTAGCGTGACTCCCAATTCTGCTAGTGTCATACCTTGAAATAAGAAAGTGGCTCGGACAAGTTATAAAGCCGGATAGCCTTTTGGTTCCCGGTATGTATCCCCCTCCTCGGCTCGAGTTGTTTGCTCAGGTACACAATTCTAAAACAATATACCCAGGTTTTTGACTTAGAATAACTCAGCCTCATGCCTGATCACTAGTAGGGACTTTGTTTGCATCCGTGCATTTGACGTTGGAGACTCAACACAGGGATTGGGTCTATCTAGGACAGGTGTACCCGAAATGAAAAGACCATCTTAATGCATCCTATATGCTACATACTGCAATTTTCAAGGGTAAAAGGGTCATTTGGCAGACCAATGATAGTTGAGGACCAATGAAAAAAAAGAAGGAAAAAAGAAAATAAGAGGGTGAAGTGTGAAAATAAAGCAAGCAGGGCCCAGTTATATTTTTTTGTTACATTTTTATTAAGAAAAAGACCAAAAAAAGGAAGCATGAAAAATTCAAAAAGATTTTGCACTTTTTCATCATTTTCCAAAAATTGACTATTAAAAAAAGGGGGAAAAAGAAAATCCAAAAAGAGTTTTCATGTTTCATCATTTTCAAGGAAAAGACAAAAAAAATATATTTTCTCTAAATAAGTTATTTTTTTAATTCTCGCCCGTATCCAATCTGCACGAACTACGCATACCTGATTCTCTTCTTTCGGAGCATGATATGTAGGAAACCCACATAGGGTTCGGTCTTCCTAGTAAATTTGTGTTTTCAAGGGTAAAAAGTTTTATTTGGCGGACCAATGATAGTTGAGGACAAATAAATAAATAAAAAAAGAAAAAAAGAGCGTAAAGTGTGAAAATAAAGCAAGTAGGGCCCAATTATTTATTTTGTTACATTTTTATTAAGAAAAAAGACAACCAAAAAAAAGGAAGCATGAAAAATTCAAAAACATTTTACACTTTTTCATCATTTTTCGAAAATCGGCGATTAAAAAAAGGGGGAAATAGAAAATCCAAAAAGAGTTTGCATGTTTTATCATTTTCAAGGAAAAGACAAAAAAATATATTTTCTCTAAATTACTTTTTTTTTAAATTCTCGCCCGTATCAAATCTGCCCGAACTATGCATATCTGATTCTCGTCTTTCGGGGCATGATATGTAGGCAACCCACACAGGGTCTGATCTTCCTAGTAAATTTGTGACGACCCAAAGGGTCATCACTTATTTCCTTACTATTTCTGTGCTTCTGAGGCCTTGAAAACCTCATTTAGGGTTGCCTCGATTTGCATGCGTAGTCCGGGCGCATAGCCAGAAAGCTTAAATATGAATTATGTGTGAAAAATGCTAATTTTTTATATTAATATGAATAAATTTGACTTATGTCAATATTTTGGGTAAACGGACCCGGACCCGTGATTTGGCGGTCCCGGAGGGTCCGTAGAAAAATATGGGACTCGGGAGTATGCCTCGAATCGAATTCCGAGGTCCAGAGCCCGAGAAATGAATTTTTGTGTAAAACTATTTTCTGAAAATATTTAAGGGAATTTGAAATGGAATTTTATTAGAACGTATTGGTATCGGGCCCGTATTTTGGTTCCGGTGCCCGGTACATGTCTAATATGTGATTTAAGTGCTTTCTGCAAAATTTGGTTGAACACGAACGTCGTTTGACGTGTTTCGGGCTAAAAATAGAAATTTGATGTTTTTATGAAAACTTGGAAGAAACTATGAATTTTGAGGTTTAATTCGGCGTATATGATGTTATTTTGGCAATTTAATCACATGGATAAGTCTGTAGAATGTTTTTGAGGTTGTGTGCATATTTGGTTGGAGCCCCGAGGGCTCGAGTGAGTTTTGGATAGGCGTCAGAGCGCATTTTAAACTTTGGAAAAATCTTGTATGAACAGGCCTGTAGGCTTCGCATGGTTCGCAAATATGAAGGTTGGTTTGAAAATGCAAAACCAGCCCTGGCCTGACAATGATCTCAAATGCGAGATTTTCCTTCGCAAATGCGAAGGTCCTTTTTCTTCTGTATTCACAAATGCGACAGTGAGCTCGCAAATGCGAAGTGTTGGTCCTCGCAAATGCGAAACCTTTTATCTGGGACTGAGTTCGCAAATGCGAACTATTGTTCGCAATTCCCACTTTTGATCGGGGTTCGCAATTGCGACCCTAGATCGCAATTTCCATATCCGTAGCCCAGCAATTTCATACTTAGTCGAATTTTAAGTCATTTTTCACCCCACTTTCAAAATACAACTCCTTGGGCGATTTTTCAATAACAAGTTTCATTCCAAATCATTTGTAAGTCGATTTTTGCTCAATTCTTTCAATTATTAACATCGTTTAACATGTTTTTCACTTAAAATCAATGATTTTCATGGGTGAAATTGGGGGTTTTGGATATAACCTAGGTTTTCTAAGAATTGGGGATTGGGACCTCAATTTGAGGTTCGATTTCAAAACAAATTACATATTTGAGTTTGTGGGGGAATGGGTAACCGGGTTTTGGTTGGAACCTCGGGTTTTGACCACGTGGGTCCGGGGGCGATTTTGGAATTTTGGGAAAAACTTGGCAAATTCATTTTCATGCATTCAAATTGATTCATTTAGCGTTTATTAATGTAATTAAGTAATTTATGACTAGATTCGAGCGGATTGGAAGTGGAATCACGGGGTAAAGCAATAGTTGAGGTTTGAGAGGAATTCAAGGCATCGAGGTAAGTGTTTGGTTTAACCCTAGCTTGAGGGAATAGGAGTTGAGTCTTGTTTGCTACTTGCTAATTGATCGAGTACGATGTATAGACATGGTGACGAGTATCTATACATTGGTGTCTAGCATGACCGTGAGTCTTAATTTTGCTAATTGTCTGCCCTTGGTTGATCCTATGATAGTTTCGACTGAATATTGATATTAGTTGTGCCAAGAAGAAGTTGAATAGGATTGGTTATAGTTGACTCTTCCTTGTCGGGATGTTTGACTGGTTTTTATTGTTCCCTTGCCGGGAAGAGTATTAATTTGATTGTTCCCTTGCCGGGATTGTATTGTGTACTGTGTTAAAAGTAAAAGGGGAGCGGGTGGTACGCCTACCATGAGTGATATTGAAATGGGAGCGGGTGGTACGCCTACCACGAGTGATATTGAAATGGGAGCGGGTGGTACGCCTACCACGAGATATTGAGAAATGGGATCGGGTAGCACGCCTGCAACAAGATGAGTTGAATATGAAAGTTGCCTTGTCTTTTCATTATTGCTAGAAGTTAAACTATAGATGTACGTACCATTACTCTTGATATTTTGTTTCTATCTGTTACCCCTGAAGCATGCTCCCTTCCCCAGTTAAAATTGCTATGTTCTTGCTACTTTTCCGTTGTACTTGTATATACATCTGCACAAGATTATATGAAGTCTGGTCCTAGCCTCGTCACTACCTCGCCGGGGTTAGGCTAGACACTTACTAGCACATAGGGTCGATTGTGCTGATGCTACGCTCTATGCTATTTGCATAGGTCCAGGTTTCGAGCAGCAGCAGCACCATTTGTACGGGAGTAGACCTTCAGTCAAGCGAGACCCGAGGTAGCCTTGCAGATGTTCGCAGGACCGACATCTCCCTTATTCTCTCTTTTTAGCCTGTTGCCTCATTGTCTTCGAGACAAACAGCTTATATTTTTCTTTTCGACCTTTGTATTTAGTATTTCTTAGCAGTTCGTGAGTATTGTGACACCAGTCTTGGGTAGAGGCTTATATTGACTATTCCGTATTTTGATTCAGTTTCTATAATTAAGACTTCCGCTATTATTTAATTTTGTTGTTTTATATTGTTTCCATAGATTGTTAGAAGGGAAAATTATGTTGTAAGCGAAAAGTAACTAAATTTGGCTTGCCTAGCTTCTACGAGTTGGTGCCATCACGACTCCCGAGGGTGGGAAATCCGGGTCGTCACAAGTTAGTATCAGAGCACTAGGTTACATAGGTCTCACAACTCACGGACAAACTTGGTAGAGTCTGAGTGATCGGTATGCAGATGTCTGTATTTATCCCCCAAAGGCTACAGAGTTAGGAAAAGTTTCACATTTGTTCTTTCTTATCGTGCGGTTCTGTTTCTTAATGCTAATTGAATTTTCTACTTTGTTCATTCGCAGATGGCGAGAACACACGCTTCCTCATCTACTGATCAGTAGTCCGAGCCCCAAGCAGCTCCCGCTAGGGGCAGAGGATGAGGCCATGCTAGAGGCTGAGGTAGGGGCAGAGCTCAGCCCCGAGCAGCAGCACCAGCGTCGGTGCCTCAAGTTGACTTTGACGAGGAGGTTCCGGCCCCAGCCACAGCAGTTCTAGTAGGCCCAGCTCAGGTCCCAGAGGGGTTTATTGCTACCCCTATTCTTCAGGACACTCTAGTTCGATTGGTAGGCCTCATGGAGAGTGTCACCCGAGCAGGATTGCTTCCTGTAGTGCCAGCCACTTCTCAGGCTGGAGGAGGAGCCCAGACTCCTGCTATACCTACTCCAGAGGAGGTAGCTCCCCAGGGTCAGGTTCCAGTTGTTCAGCCAGCTATGGCAGTTCAGCCGGTGGTAGTTGCTCAGACCGGTGATGGAGCGGCTATGTCCGCAGATGATTTGTGGAGGCTGGACAGGTTCACCAAGCTCTTCTGAGGACCCCCAGGATTTCTTATATAGCTGCCATGAGGTTCTTCGGAACATGGGCATTGTTGAGTCTAATTGAGTTGATTTTGCTACATTTCGCCTATCTGGATCCGCCAAGATTTGGTGAGGGATTTCTGGTTAGCTAGACCAGCAGGGTCGCTGTCTTTGAGTTGGGATCAATTTTTATAGTTGTTCTTGGAGAAGCTTCTCCCCGTTACTCAGAGGGATGCTTATCGGAGGCAGTTTGAGCGCCTCCAGCAGGGTTCTATGACGGTCACTCAATATGAGACCAGGTTCATTGATCTAGCTCGCCATGCTCTTGTCATACTTCCCATTGAGTGATAGAGAGAGTGAGATGGTTTATTGATGGACTCATCCAGCCTATTCGTCTCCAGATGGCTAGAGAGGCGGGGAGTGATATCACTTTTCAGGAGGCGGCCAATGTGGCTAAGAGGATTAAGAAGGTATTGCCACAGGGGGTGGTCATAGAGCAGACAAAAGACCCTGTCAGTTAGGCTGATTCAGTGGTGTCTCATCTAGAGGAAAAGATTCATATGATAGGGGTCAGCCTTCTAGGCCTTTCCAGTCAGCCCTCTAGGTTTCTCAGAGTGCTCCAGGTGATCGTGGTTTTTATGGGCAGCATTCTGACCAGCAGTCCTACAGTGCACCATCAGCACCTATCAGTGCACTGTCGCTTCAGAGTTTCCAGTGCCGTCCACTGAGGGCTTGTTTCACTTGTGGCAACACGAGGCACATTGTTAGGTATTGCCTTCGAGCTAAGAGCAGTTCTCAGCAGTAGGGTCCTCGTCCCATGATTTACGCACCAGATGTTCCACAGGCCGCCCAGCCAATTAGAGGCGGGGGTAGAGGTACTAGAGGTGGAGGTCAGACCGCCAGGGGTAGAGGTCAGCTAGCAGCAGATCGACCTAGGGATACAACTCAGGGTAGTGGGGCCCAGCCCCGTTGTTATGATCTTTAGGCTAGGCCCGAAGCTGAGGCTTCAGATGCAGTCATCACAGGTACAATTCTGGAATGTGATCGAGATGCTTCAGTACTATTTGATCCAGGGTCTTTGTATTTATATGTTTCATCTTATTTTGCACCATGCTTGGTCATGCCTAGTGATGCTTTGGGTATTCCTGTATATGCGTCTACACCGGTGGGTGACACTATCATGGTCAACCAAGTTCATTGTTCGTGTGTTGTAGTGATTGGGGGTCTGGAGACCCGTGTAGACTTGTTGCTCATAGATATAGTTGACTTCGATATCATATTGGGTATGGATTGGCTATTGCCCTATCACGCTATCTTGGACTGCCATGCCAAGACTGTGACCTTAGCGTTACCAGGTATGCCTCATTTAGTATGGAGAGGCACTCCAGGTTATTCTACCCGCAGCGTCATTTCGTACGTGAAGGCTCGACACATGGTCGAGAAGGGGTGTCTGGCCTATTTGGCATATGTTCGTGATTCTAGTGATGAGGTTCCTCCTATATATTTTGTGCCTATTGTTCGGGATGTTTCCAGATGTTCAGACTTGCCGGGTATGCCACCCGACAGGGACATTGATTTTTGTATTGATTTGGCTCCGGGCACCCAGCCCATTTCTATCCCACCATATTGTATGGCCCCACCGGAGTTGAAGAAGTTAAAGGACTAGTTACAGGATTTGCTGGAGAAGGGTTTCATTAGACCCAGTGTTTCACCTTGGGGCGCGCCAGTGTTATTTGTCAAGAAGAAGAAAGGATCGACAAGGATGTACATAGATTACCGGCAATTGAACAAAGTAACGATTAAGAATAAGTATCCACTGCTCAGGTCCCAAGATTGAGTTGCGATCTGGCTACCATCAGTTGAGGATTAGGGCATCCGATGTCCCTAAGATAGCTTTCCGTACTTGGTATGTGCATTATGAGTTCTTAGTCATGTTATTTGGGTTGACCAATGCCCCAACATCATTCATGGAGTTTATGAACCGAGTGTTCAGGCCATATTTGGACATGTTCGTGATAGTCTTTATTGATGATATTTTGGTGTACTCCCGCAGCCAGGAGGAGCACGAGCAGCACCTTAGAGTGGTTCTTCAGACTCTAAGGGATAGTCAGTTAAATCTAGGTTCTCCAAGTGCGAGTTCTGGCTAAGTTCAGTAGCATTTATGGGTCACATTGTATCAGCAGAGGGTATTCAGGTGGACCCGAAGAAGATTGAGGCAGTCAAGAACTGGCCTAGACCAGCATCAGCTATAGAGATTCGGAGTTTCTTGGGATTGGCAGGTTACTACCATCAGTTTGTGGAGGGGTTTTCATCTATTACAGCCCCGATGACCAGGTTGACCCAAAAGGGTGCCCAGTTTAGACGGTCGGACGAGTGTGAGGCGAGCTTTCAGAAGCTCAAGACAGCTCTGACTATGATACTGATGTTGGTTTTGCCCACAGGAACTGGGCCTTATACTGTTTATTGCGATGCTTCCCATATTGGGATTGGTGCAGTGTTGATGTAGGATGGCAAGGTTATTTCCTATGCTTCGAGACAGTCGAAGATTCATGAGAATAACTATCCAGTGCATGATTTAGAGTTGGCAGCTATTGTTCACGCCTTGAAGATTTGGAAGCACTATTTATATGGCGTGGCATGTAAGGTGTTCACTGACCATAAGAGTCTTCAGTATTTGTTCAAGCAAAAGGAGTTGAATTTGAGGCAGAGGAGGTGGTTGGAGTTGTTGAAGGATTATGATGTCACCATTTTATATCATCCGGGGAAGGCCACTATGGTGGCTGATGCTTTGAGTAAGAAGTCAGCCAGTATGGGCAGTCTTGCTTATATTCCAGTCAGTCAGAGGCCGATTGCTTTGGATGTTTAGGCCTTAGCCAATCAGTTTATGAGACTGGATGTTTTGGAGCCCAATCGTGTGTTGGCTTGCACGGTCGCTTGCTCTTCATTATTGGAGCGTATCTGTGATCGGTAGTTTGATGATCCCCATTTATGTGTCCTTAGAGACACGGTGCAGCACGGAGGCACCAGGCATGTTACCTTAGATGCGATGGAGTTTTGAGATTGCAGGGGCAAGTTTGTGTGCCCAATGTCGATGGACTTCGAGAGTTGATTTTAGAGGAAGCCCATAGTTCCCGGTACTTTATTCATCCGGGCGCCATGAAGATGTATCAAGACTTGTGGCAGTATTATTGGTGGCGTATAATGAAGAATGATATTGTTGTATATGTGGCTCGGTGTTTGAATTGTCAGCAGGTTAAGTATGAGCATCAAAGGCGTGGTGGCTTATTTCAGAGGATTGAGCTTCCCGAGTGGAAGTGGGAGAGGATCACTATGGACTTCGTTACCGGACTTCTGTTGACTCGGATAAAGTTCAATGCAGTTTGGGTCATTGTGGATAGGCTGACCAAGTCAGCGCATTTCATTCTTGTGGCAGTCTCCTATTCATCCGATAAATTAGCTGAGATTTACATCTGGGAGATTATTTGACTTCATGGTATGCCGAAATCTATCATTTCAGATCGGGGTACGCAGTTTACTTTGCGCTTCTGGAGATCAATTTAGCGAGAGTTAGGCACACGGGTCGAGTTGAGCACAGCATTTCATCCCCAGACAGACGGTCAGTCCGAGCGGACTATTCAGATTTTGGAGGATATGCTTCGGGCTTGTGTTATTAACTTTGGAGGTTCGTGGGATCAGTTCTTGCCTTTAGCGGAGTTTTCCTACAACAACAACTACCATTCAATTATCCAAACGGCTCCTTATGAGGCTTTATATGGTAGGCGGTGTCGGTCTCCGATTGGACGATTCGAGCCTGGAGAGGCTCGGTTAATAGGTACAGATTTGGTTCTGGAGGCCTTGGATAATGTCAAGATCATTCAGGATAGGCTTCGTTCAGCTCAGTTTAGGCAAAAGACCTATGCAGATCGTAAGGTTCGAGATGTAGCTTTCATGTTTGGTGAGCGGTTATTGCTCTGAGTGCCGCCTATGAAGGGCGTGATGAGGTTTGGAAAGAAGGGTAAGTTTAGTCCTAGGTTCATTAGGCCATTTGAGATCCTTAATCGAGTAGGAGAGGTGGCTTATAGACTTGCATTTCCACCTAGCTTATCAGCCGTGCGTCCAGTTTTTTATGTATCCATGCTTCGGAGGTATCACGGCGATCCAGCCCACGTGTCAGATTTCAGCACTGTCCAGTTGGACCAGGACTTGTCTTATGAGGAGGAGCCGGTAGCTATTCTAGACTGGCAGGTTCGTCAGTTGAGATCCAAGAGTTTTCTTTCTGTTCGTGTTCAGTGGAGAGGTCAGCCCCCTGAGGCATCGACCTGGGAGTCCGAGTCTCAAATGCAGAGTCGTTATCCTCATCTTTTCCTCGACTCAGGTACTTCTTTATTTTGTCCGTTCGAGGATGAACAGTTGTTTTATAGGCGGAGAAAGTGACGACCCAAAGGGTCATCACTTGTTTTCTTACTCTTTCGGTGCTTCCGAGGCCTTAAAAACCTTATTTAGGGTTGCCTCGATTTGCGTGCATAGTCCGGGCGCATAGCTGGAAGGCTTAAATATGAATTTTGTGTGAAAAATGCTAAATTTTGATATTAATATGAATAAATTTGACTTCGGTCAACATTTTGGGTAAACGGACCTAGACTCATGATTTGGCGGTCTCGGAGAGTCCGTAGAAAAATATAGGACATGGGCATATGCCCGTAATCGAATTCCGAGGTCCAGAGCCCGAAAAATGAATTTTGTGTGAAATTGTTTTCTAAAAATATTTAAGGGAATTTGAAATGGAATTTGATTAGAACGTATTGGTATCGGGCCCATATTTTAGTTTCGGTACCCGGTATAAGTCTTATTTGTGATTTAAGCGCTTTCTGCAAAATTTGATTGAAAACGGGCGTCGTTTGACGTGTTTCGGGCTTAAAATGGAAATTTGATGTTTTGATGAAAACTTGGAAGAAACTATGAATTTTGAGGTTTATTTTGATTTATATGATGTTATTTTGGCAATTTGATCGCACGGATAAGTCCGTAGGATGTTTTTGAGGTTGCGTGCATATTTGGTTTGGAGCCCCGAGGGTTCGGGTGAGTTTTGGATAGGCGTCGAAGTGAATTTTAAACTTAGGAAAAATCTTGTATGAACAGGCCTGCAGGCTTCGCAATTCGCAAATGCGAAACCAGCCCAGGCCTGACACTGATCACAAATGCGAGATTTTCCTTCGCAAATGAGAAGGTCGCTTTTTTCTTCTGTGTTCGCAAATGGGATAATGGGCTCGCAAAAGCAAAATGTTGGTCCTCGCAAATGAGATGAAAGTGTTGCAAATGCGAAACCTTTCATCTGGGCCTGAGTTCGCAAATGTGAACTATTGTTCGCAATTCCCACTTTTGGTCAATGTTCGCAATTGCGAACCCCAGTTCGCAATTCCCATATCTGCAGCCCAGCAATTTCATACTTAGTAGAATTTTAATTCATATTTCAACCCGCTTTAAAAATACAACTCCTTGGGCGGTGTTTCAAGAATAATTTTCATTCCAAATCATTTGTAAGTCGACTTTTACTCAATTCTTTCAATCATTAACATCGTTTAACATGTTTTCCACTTAAAATCTATTATTTTCATGGGTAAAATTGGGGGTTTTGGGTAGAACCTAGGTTTTCTAAGAATTGGGGATTGGGACCTTAATTTGAGGTCCGATTTCAAAACAAATTACATATTTGAGTTCGTGGGGGAATGGGTAACCGGGTTTTGGTTTGAACCTTGGGTTTTGACCACGTGGACCTGGGGCAATTTTGGAATTTTTGGGAAAAACTTGGGAAATTCATTTTTATGCATTCAAATTAATTCATTTAGCGTTTATGAAAGTAATTGATTAATTGTGACTAGATTCGAGCGTATTGGAAGTGGAATCACGGGGTAAAGCAACAGTTGAGGTTTGAGTGGAATTCAAGGCATCGAGGTAAGTGTTTGGTTTAACCCTAGCTTGAGGGAATAGGAGTTGAGTCTTGTTTGCTACTTGCTAATTGATCGAGTACGATGTATAGGCATGGTGACGAGTATCTATACATTGATGTCTAGCATGACCGTGAGTCTTAATTTTGCTAATTGTGTACCCTTGATTGATCCTATGAAAGTTGCGACTGAATATTGATATTAGTTGTGCCAAGAAGAAGTTGAATAGGATTGGTTATAGTTGTCTCTCCCTTATCGGGATGTTAGACTAGTTGTTATTGTTCCCTAGCCGGGAAGAGTATTAATTTGATCGTTCCCTTGCCGGGATTGTATTGTGTACTGTGTTAAAAGTAAAAGAGGAGTGGGTGGTACGCCTACCACGAGTGATATTGAAGTGGGAGCGGGTGGTACTACTACCATGAGTGATATTAAAATTGGAGCGGGTGGTACGCTTACCACGAGTGATATTGAAATGGGAGCGGATGGTACGCCTACCACGAGATACTGAGAAATGGGATCGGGTTGCACGCCTGCAACAAGATGAGTTGAATATGAAAGTTGCCTTGTCTTTTCATTATTGCTAGAAGTTAAACTGTAGATGTACGTACCATTGTCGACGCCCCCTTTTTCCCTAAAGAGCGAAATCGGGTTCACGACATTTGGGAGGATAACTCTTTTCCCACTTTGGGAATTGGGTTTTGAGAGTTTGAGTGTCTCCACCTAATGATGATAGTGCATTAGGATACTTTAAAAGAAATAAAGATAGAAAATCAGAGTTCGGGTAAGGGCTTGAAATTATCTCGAGGGGAAGGTGTTAGGCACCCCTCAAAATCCACTAGTGTGGTTCCCAGCCATGCTACAATTGTGACTTTAAATGGAAGCAAATAAATAAACAAACAAGCATTGCAAACATGGGAAACAGTTACAAATAAGAATGTGAAAAGGATTTAGAAGTGCTGAAATTTGGAAGGAAATAGTTTTTGTGATTAAAGAAGAGATACAAGTAAAGGAAAGGGGTTAAATAATTGGTACAAGTAACTCTAAAGAAGTACAAAGAATGGAAGTTGAAGACTGGAACAATTTTTAAAAATTCTGAGAAATTATTAAACTAATAGGGGGGGGTCCTAGGTTTATACATTACATGGATCATTCTCACACCACCGGCACCTGATTGTGCACAGAGTGTTATTGTGTAATCATCATCTCCATGTCTACCCTTCCTACCCCGTTAAGGTATTGGAGAACGGAATGGTATCGTTTGCCTATTACATGCTACTACCCGTCCCAAACTATCAGTCCCGGGGTATTAGGACTTCTAATCCTAAAAGGGAAAGAAAGGGTTGGGGGCCTTTATGGAGTTTAAAGGACAAAAATTCTAATCGACATTCAAAAACGCAAGTAACAAGTAGGGGGAATGAACAAACAAACAGGTAAGGCTTGCATAAACCCTATAAATCAGATAACATATAGTTTGGCATGCCTTTACACATACTGGTTTGGTCTTTTAAAAAATTAAAAATTAAGCAGCGAGCGAATTGGTTTAATATATATGTTTAGACAGAAAGTCTGCATTAGGCAACTTGGATCCTATTGTTAGGAATTAAAGTATTTTAAACGAGTTATTAAGAAAGTACTGATTTCAGAAAAGAAATGAATGGACTAATGCAGAAGAGTTAAAGGACAAAATAAAGACTGTTTGATTAAAACACAGGAGAGTTGTGAAAGAGTTCCAGAAAGTGAGAATATTTTAAGGGAAAGACGAGTTGCAGGACTGTTTTCGAAAGACAGTTTCAGGGACCGAGTAAAACATTTAGGCAGAAGATTTAAAAGAACTATTTCTGAAGAAGGATGCAGATTTGAGGAGTAAAAAAACATACTAGTTTATGAGAATTTTATTGAAAACATGACATTAAAACATTAAAGACCGGTTTACAGAACGTAATTGCTTAAAACGGATCAGGCGACTTTCAGACGAATTCTTATAGGCATGGTATCTATATTTGATTTTACGACCTGTTGTTGAACTGATGAAAGAGCGATAGTTTGATTACCCTATGGTTTGGCTAACGCATATGCACTTCCTATAGGCACGGTTTCAATATGCAACTGATTACATGAATATTAAGACCTATAGGCAGGATTTCTAATGAGTTGCAATATGATAAAACGTTAAACCCTATAGGCAGAATTTCTAGATGACTTGCAGCGTAATTAAGCGTTAAACCCTATAGGCATGGCATCTAGGTGACTAAATTAAAATGTTAAACAGACCTATAGGCAAGATGTCTAGTAAGGAAATTAAAGTCTTAAAGACATGATATCTACCCTTTTATTGATGCAAGAAAGTAAACCCTTCCCATACCCTTTTTTACTATATCCCCCAATTTTCATACAAAGATTATTTACAAATCAAACTGAAATTAAAGATACATCAAAAGCTAATAGCTGGATCCAAGCAGCCTAATTCAATCTTGATGTCCAACAACATGCGTTTAAACAATTACGAGATCCAGATTTCCAAAGCCTTCTCTATCCTAAGTGTTTTAGAGTTCCAATGAGCCTCAAGGGCTCCAGGCAGTGCTTACACTCTGGATAACAATTAGAACAGAATAGTGTAGTGTGGAATAGCCAGACCTCAGGCATCCAAGTTCAGAGGGAGCTTCAGAGTCCCAAAGCATGGCTTAACAAAGTGGGGCAGAACTTACAACTAGGAATAAGTGCAAAGTGAGAGAGGGATTAAGGAACTATAGCAAATGGTAGTCATGCCCAGCCATGGGTGTAGACTGGCACACCCCTGACCAGTTGCTTGGTCCAAACAAATTAAGAGCAGACCTTAGAGGTCAGACCTGAGTCTGGATGGTGATTAGGACACCACCAGACTTGAGTCAAGGCTCAGCACATAAAGGGGAAAGGGGAGTGGGAATTGGTTTGAGTAAGGGTTCAAAAGAACTTAGTTCAAAGTCATGGGCAGCAATAATATGATGCTGCCATGACTGGAACTATACTCTCATACAAAGGGATAAAAGGGAAGGGGTTCACATGAGAATAAGAGCACACAGAGTTGCAGAAACATGATGAAGGAAGGCATAACAGTCTAGAAACAGCCACATGGTGAAAGAAAGCATAACATGCTAAAAAATAAACACATAGTGAAGGGGCATTATTTAACTAAGAATGACATACCAGAAGCAAAGTACTAGAATAGCAGAACAATAGAGTACGCAGACAACAAAAGATCAGCAGGAGCAAACTCAAGTTCTTCAGCAAATACTTGAGAGTTCAAAGGAACTCAAGAATGTTTCAGACAG
>MDKF010124549.1:0-20585 GCA_026770625.1 Nicotiana glauca | reverse complement strand
TATGTTATTGACTAGAAATTGGCTGGTAAACATCCTACTTGGATTGTTATGAACATGTTTGGGCTGCGTGCCAACGATTTGGATCCCTTAGGGATTATTATCACTGTTTCCACGAAATTGAGCATGTTTCCACGATATCAGTCCTGAGTTAAATACTGTCTAGAAATTATTAGCAATCTTATAAGCTTTGAATCACTTAAACTATAATACCTGTTAAATGGAACTGAAAATGGTAAACTTGATTGTGCCCGTGTGGCTTGCATGCATATATAACTGGACTGATTGTGGACCAGGCTGCACGCCGCAACGAATGCTACTATGTTATTGCGCTTGGGCTGAAGGAGCCCCTCCGGAGTCTGAACCCCCACAGTGAGCGCGGGTACCTAATGGATCGGGCTGTACGCCGCAGCGGTCATGTGCATTGCATTGCATTCATGCATTGATATCTATTTGTTTATCTGTCGTTGATTATTGTTGTTTCATCGTTTAATGTGCTAAGTGGTTAGTTTCAGCTTTGCATTGTGGTATTTCGGGATTTCTTACTTTCAGCCATTATATATGTCTATTACTACTGAGTTGGAAGTACTCACTTTACTCGCTGCACCATGTGTGCAGATTCAGGTGTCCCGGAGACTTAGCTGAGCAGTCGCTGTCTATCAGAGTTTTATCAGAGTTGTCGAGGTAGCTGCCTGACGTTCGCAGGACCCGACTTCTCCCCTTTTATTCAGTTTTATTTCCGCATTCCAGAAATTATGTATTTTCGAATATTTGTTACTCCGTTGTTTAGAGGCTCTAGACTCGTGACTCCAGATTCTATTGGGAGTGTTTCGTCGGATATTTCAGTCTGTTCCGTATTGTTTTTATTATAAACATCGGCTTATTATCTTTAAACTGTTAAATTCCCTTAAATTGTCGGTCATGAGTTATCAGGTTGGGTTCGTGAGTGATAATTGGTCAGGCTTGCCTAGCTATATGGTTGGGCGCCATCACGACCGGGATTGGGGTCGTGACAAGGACTCGTACCTGGGGCCTTCTCTGAATCTCCCGGCGCGGACCGCACGAACTTGGTGCGCGGCCGCGCTGGTTAAACCAAGGCTGAGGACCCCTCTGAACATGGCCACGCAGACCGCGCGAACTGCACCGCGGCCGCGTGGCTAACAACGCTGACCGCATGGAAAAGACCGCGGCCGCGCTGGGGCCTGCAACACTACAACACATGATACTTTTAAGCCTAAGGCCTCTCGGGACCTACTCAAAACTCACCCGAGCCCTCGGGGCTCCAAACCAAACATACACATAACTCCAAAACATCCTATGGACTCATCCGTGCGATCAAATCGCCAAAACAAGATCGTAAACATCAAATTAGGCCTCAAGACCCATTTTCCATGAAACAAAAAAAAATAAAATAAATTCATAGCTTCTAGCTCATCATGCGCCAAATGACGTCCAACTCTAACCAAACTTCACAGATAGCGCTTAACGCATATTTAAGACTTGTACCGGGTGTCTGAACCAAAATACGAGCCCGATACTATAGTTTTTTAATAAATTTTCATTTCCGTTTTCCTTAATAATTTCAGAAAAATAATTTAACAGAAAAATCCTTTTGCTCGGGTTCTAGACCTCGGATTTCGTCTCCGGGAACATGCGAGTCCTATATTTTTCTACGGACCTTTCGGGACCGTCAAATCATGGGTTCGGGTCCGTTTACCAAAAATATTGACCGAAGTCAACTTTAATCATATTAATATTAAAATTCTTCAAATTTTTCATAGATTTCACATATTTCAACATAAAAGCTTTCCGGCTACGCGCTCGAACTGTGCACGCAATTCGAGGCAAGTAAAAGTGAGGTTTTCAAGGCCCCGAAAGCACGAAACGGATGAGGAAACAGGTGATGACCCTTTGGATCGTCACAATGCGTCAATAGAATTGATTCAATTTTCTATGATTTCGTGCACAAGAATTAACGAAACAAATTGGAAAAAGCCAGTGTGGACTTAAGACATGGGAAAAAGAATTCCACTGATGAACTCGTATAGAGACCTTAAGAAAAGAATAGGCACGCCTGTGTCATCAGTTACACAACTACAAGTTGAATTATAAGAAACCTACGTATTCAACTTCTTGCACGTAAACATTAGCAAAAGCCAAAACGTTTCTATCACATAATACATGTTTCTACAACATGCTCTATTTGTTCCTTTGAATACTGAAACAGGTCAAAAGATGTGAAAGTTGAAGGCATGATAACCTTGCGGAGCGCCAAATTTCGTTGATAGTGACAAAATATGCACATTCCACCTCTGAACATGACAATATGATTTTAAGGTAGCATGACTATCTTCACTAACAAAATAATCTCTTAGCTATGGCTTTGCATTTGAAAATTATCCAGTATATGGATTAAGATTTCAAGTTAAAGAAAAGAAGATAATTAAATGACAAAAGAACCCTAAAAGTGGATAAGCTGCATAGAAACAAATACAAATTTTATATAAAATTTATGCAATATGTCTTTTGTATATTTTGTATCTGATTTATGCATAGTAAAAATAAATTTCATACAACTAATTATATATTATACTACAATTTAACAATTTATCTACAACTTTCAAAAATTATTTCTATCCAGTTAAATATAACTACAATAATATACAACTTAAATACAAATTTTATATAATATGTCTTTTGTATATTTTTGTATCTGATTTATACATAGTAAATACAAATTTCATACAACTAATTATATACTATACAACTTATCTATAATTTTTATACATTATTTCTACTCAGTTATATACAACCACAATATCATACAACTTAAATATAATTTTTATACAATATTATTCAACTTTCATACAATAGTTAAATAAATAAATAATATATATATAAGCAACAAAATATAATTTTTCTACAATTTCGTAAATATAATGTATATCATGTCTTCTTCTTCTTCTTCTTCGAGTTCTTTTTCTTCGAGTTTCAATCTGAAATTCAGCCAAAACCAAGTCTAATCTTCACCAAAACCTCTCAAAATTGAGATATAAACTCCAAACCATATTTTCAGTTGTTTGCAACAACACCCAATCAAACAAATAATGAGTTTTGAAAATCCAAATGCGAATTCAAAGCTTTAAATCTTTTTAGTGGCTGTCAGTGGTGGAATTGTTGCTCTCTTTTCCTTTGCTTTATATTACTGAAATTAGGGATTGAGAGATAGAGAGAGACGTAGAGAGAATTACCAATTCTTTGCAACGACATCCAATTCAAACAAATAATGTTTTTTGAAAACTCAAATTTGAACTCAAAGCTTCAAAGTTTTTTAATGGTTGTCAATGGTGGAATCGTGGGTGCGTGCACGATATGTGGGGGTGACATGTGGAGAGAGAAACGTGGAAGAGTGGAAGATATGTTAGAGTAATTTTAGGACACTAATTATTATCATTAATTCCCTTAAAATATACATAAATGGTAATTGAGTATATAAAATGTAATTATAGTAAAACTTGAGTAGGGAGGGTAATTGTAACGATCCGAACGGTCGTATTGAGCTCTAGCACGTCGTTCAGCGGTTTGAAGCCCCGAGTAGCTTCATTTAAGGTATTATGACTTGTACGCATGATCGGAATTGAATTCCGGGAAGTTCGGAGTTGATTTGGAAAGAGAATTCTCATTTAGAAAGCTTTAAGTTGAAATAATTGACTAAGATTGATTTTTGAGTAAACGACCTTGGAATCGGTATTTGAAGGTTCCAGCAGGTTTGTATGATAATTTCGGACTTAGGCGTATGCCTAGATCGAGTTTTGGGTGACCCGGGAGTGTTTAGACGCATATAGTGGAAGTTAGCATTTTGAAGAAGTTCATAAATTTGGGTTGAAGTGCATTTCAGTGTTATCAATGTCCGTTTGGGATTCCGAGTCTAGAAATATCTCCGTATGGTGATTCTAGTATTAGGAGCATGATCGAAAGTGAATTCGGAAGTCTGTAGGTCGTTTTGGAGTCATTTGGCTAAAGATAGACAGTTGAAGGTTTTTGAGAAGTTTGACCAGAAGTGGACTTTTGATATCGGGGTCGAATTCCGATTTCGGAAGTTTGAGTAGTTCCATAATGTCGAATATGGCTTATGTGCAAAATTTAAAGTAAATCGGATGTGATTTGATAGGTTTCGGCATCGAATGTTGAAATTTGAATTTCTCAAGTTCATCAAGTTTGATTTGGGGTGCGATTCATGGTTTTAGCATTGTTTGATGTGATTTGAGGCTTCGAGCAAGTCCATGTTACGTTTTTAGACTTGTACAGGTGTTTGGTTTGGAGCCTGGGGGCTCGAGGTGAGATTCAGGATAGCTTCAGAGTGATTTGCTAAGAAATAGGATTGCTGGTACTGGTATGATCGCAGTTGCAATGTTTTGGTCGCAAATGCGGTCATCGCATTTGCAAGGTTATGTTCGCATTTGCGAACCTGGGCGACTGGGAGGATTGTTCGCATTTGCGACAATTGGGTCTTTTTTGCTGTCACGACCCGAATTTCCCACCGTCAGGAGTCGTGATGGCGCCTACTATTAGGAGCTAGGCAAGCCAATTAATTATTAAGCTTTTAGGCAAACATCGACAATATTAAGGCAATGAGACATTTTATATAAAAGCGGAAGTTTTAAATATAAATAAAAGGAAAAACAAGTGCGGAAATTCAATTATCACCTCTACCCAAGACTGGAGTCACTAACTCACGAACGTCTATAGAATACTAAAAACAGAGTCTGAGTAAAATACAATACTGTTTGTTCCGATACAAGGACAACAAACGAAATAAGGATAGAAGAGACTCCGGGCCATGCGGACGTCAACAAGGCTACATCGGAATCTCTGGCCTGAAGTCAACTCCCAACGCTCCTACTGCTGTCCAAAAGCTGCTTCTTCGGCGCTATGATCTGTGCAAAAAGATGCACAGAGTGTAGCATCAGTACAACCGACCCCATGTGCTGGTAAGTGCCTAGCCTAACCTCGGCGAAGTAGTGATGAGGCTAGACCAGACTACCAGATAAACCTGTACAGTTATGAATATATTGTGAAAAATAAACAGGAAATAAGCAGTTTATACACGGAAGGGGAAACATGCTGTGGGGAGGCAACAATTAAAACAAGAAGTTTAAACTTAAGGATAGAACATCCAACAGAAACTTAAATCCGGAATAAACACACTTAAGCTATAATTTGTTGCGGCGCGCAACCCGATCAGATCACATACAATACTGTTGCGGCGTGCAACCCGATCCTCAATCGTCACTGTTGCGGCGTGCAACCCAAACCATAAATATACAATGTTGTTGTAGCGTGCAACCCGATCCACAATTATATAGTGTTGTTGCGGTGTGCAACCCGATCTACAAATGTATAGTGTTGTTGCAGCGTGCAACTCGGTCCACGATTAATCACTGTTGCGGCGTGCAACCCGGTCCACGATTATCACTGTTGCGACATGCAACCCGATCCATATATGAGTTACAAAACCTCACCCAATCAACAACTACAAGTAAGGGGTAGGGGGGGTAACAACTAGTGACAGCAACCCCGGCAAGGGAGATATACCAACAAAACTAAATCCCAGCAGGGGAGAAAATCAACAAAACCAATACCGTGTCCCGGCAAGGGAGTAACCCTCAACTCTTTCACTTTCTTACACTTCTCACTTATAATTCACTTTAACATTCGAGCCATCGCTCCAAGAGTCATTTCATAATCTCTGTCTCATTCTCTTTGCAGTATATAAAAATCATCAAATAAGCATGGAATAGTCACAACAATTCAGGATAATCTCAATATAAGAACACACGGTCATGGTAGATACCAGTGTATAGATACTCGTCACCATGCCTATACACCGTATTCGACAAATAACAATTAGCAAATAAGACTCTACTCCTATTCCCTCAAGCTAAAGTTAGACCAAACACTTACCTCGAATGCTCCAAACTCAACTCAAGCCTCTAGTATAGCTTTACCCCTCAAATTCACCACCAAACCGCTCGAATCTAGTCACAGATTACTTGAATGTATCAACAAATGCTAATTGAATCAATTTGAATGCTTGAAAATGAATTTTCCAAAGTTTTACTCAAAAATTCCCAAAATCCCCCCGGGCCCACGTGGTCAAAACCTGAGGTTCGAACCAAAACCCGGTTACCCATTCCACCACTAGTTCATATCTATAATTTGTTTTAAAATTGGACCTCAATTTGATGTCCAAATCCCCAATTTTAAGAAAACCTAGGTTCTACCCAAAATCCTCATTTTCACCTATGGAAATCCTTGATTCTAAGATGAAAACATGATAAATGATGTAAATATTGAAGGGATTAAGTAAAAATTGACTTAAAAAGTATTTGGGGAAGAAAGTTTTCTTGGAAAATCGCCTATGAAGTGTTTGAGTTTGAAATAATGAAGAAATGGGTTGAAAATTCGTCTAAGTATAAAAAATGCAGGCCTCAGATGTGGGAAATGCGAACGTAGGTTCGCAATTGCGAACCCAACAGGTCTGGAAAATGCGAGACTTTTGTTCACATTTGCAAACACAGGCCAGTTGGGGAAGCTTCGCATTTGCGAACTTCTTGGTCGCATTTGCGACCTCTGGCCAACAGGAGCACCTTCGTATTTGTGAAGAAGTTCCTCGCATTTGCGAGGAGGGTCAGGCCTGGGCTAACTTCGCAATTGCGAGAAGCCTTCGCACTTGCGAATATCGCATTTGCAAACCAGGCTTCGCAAATGCGAAACCTGTAGGTCTGAAGCACCTGATTGAAAATCTGCAACTCCAAAGTTCAAAAATGCAACTCGACACCTATCCAAAATTCACCTGAGCCCTCGGGGCTCCAAACCAAATATGCACACCACCTCAAAAACATTTTACTGACTTACTCGTGCGATAAAATCGCCAAAATAACATCATATACATAGAATCTAGCCTCAAATCACATGATTTCTTCCAACTTTTCATAAAAACACAAATTTCCATTTTTGAGTCCGAAACACGTCAAATGACATCTGTTTTCAATCAAACTTTACAGAAAGCGCTTAAATCACATAAAAGACTTGTACCGGGCGTCAGAACTAAAATACGAGCCCGATACCATAGTCTTCTGATCAAATTTCCTTTCCATTTTCCTTAATTAATTTCAGAAAACAATTTCACACAAAAATTCATTTCTCGGGCTTAGGATCTCGGAATTCGATTCCGGGCATACGCCCAAGTCCCATATTTTTCTATGGACCCTCCGGGACCGTCAAATCATGGGTCCGGGTCAGTTTACCCAAAATGTTGACCAAAGTCAACTTTAATCATATTACTATCAAAATTCATAAATTTTTACACAGAATTCATATTTAAGCTTTCCAGCTACGCGCCTGAAATGCGCATGCAAATCGAGGCGACTAAAAGCGAGGTTTTCAAGGCCTCAAAAGCGCAGAAAAGAGAAATCGTTCGTGCTTGAACGGACAAAAGAAAGAAGTACCTGAGTCAGGAAATAGATGGGGATAACGACTCCGCCTATCAGACTCAGACTCCCAGGTCGATGCCTCAGGAGGCTGACCTCTCCATTGGACACGCACTGAAGGAAAACTCTTCGATCTCAACTGTCGAACCTGCCGGTCTAGAATAGCTACCAGCTCCTCCTCATAAGACAGATCCTTGTCCAACCGGACAGTGCTGAAATCTAACACGTGAGCTGGATCGCCGTGATACCTCCGAAGCATGGACACATGAAACACTGGATGCATGACTGACAAGCTAGGCGGCAAGGCAAGTCTATAAGCCACCTCTCCCACATGATCGAGAATCTCAAATGGAACAATGAACCTAGGGCTAAGCTTGCGCTTCTTTCCAAATCTCATCACGCCCTTCATAGGCGACACTCTGAGCAAGACCCACTCACCAACCATGAAAGCTACATCCCGAACCTTACGATCTGCATAACTCTTTTGCCGCGACTGAGCTGAATGAAGCCTGTCCTGAATGATCTTGACCTTATCCAAGGCCTCCTGAACTAAATTTGTACCCAATAACCGAGCCTCTCCTAACTCAAACCATCCCACTGGAGACCGACATCGTCTACCATACAACGCCTCATATGGAGCCATCTGAATGCTGGATTGGTAGCTGTTGTTGTAGGCGAACTCTGCTAAAGGTAAAAATAGGTCCCACGAACCTCCGAAGTCGATAACACAAGCCCAGAGCATATCCTCCAAAATCTGAATAGTTCGCTCGGACTGACCGTCCGTCTGAGGATGAAACACTGTGCTCAACTCAACCTGTGTGCCCAACTCTCGCTGAACTGCACCCTAGAAGTGCGAGGTAAACTGCGTACCCCGGTCCGAAATGATAGATACCGGAACACCATGAAGGCGAACAATCTCCCGGATATAAATCTCAGCTAACCTCTCGGATGAATAGGAGACTTCCACAAGAATGAAATGTGCTGACTTGGTCGGCCTATCAACAATAACCCATATCGCATCGAACTTCTTCCGAGTCAACGGAAGTCCGATAATAAAATCCATGGTAATCCTCTCCGATTTCCACTCGGGAAGCTCAATCCTCTGAAATAAACCACCAGGCCTCTGATGCTCATACTTAACCTGTTGACAGTTCAAACATCGAGCCACATATGCAACAATATCTTTCTTCATCCTACGCCACCAATAATGCTGCCGCAAGTCCTGATACATCTTCGCGGCGCCCGGGTGAATAGAATACTAAGAACTATGGGCCTCCGCTAAGATTAACTCTCGAATGCCATCGACATTGGGAACAAAAGCTCGCCCCTGCAATCTTAAAACACCATCACTATCTAAGGTCACCTCGTGGCACCTCCACACTGCACTGTGTCTCTCAGGACGCATAAATAGGGATCATCAAACTACCGATCACGGATACGCTCCAATAATGAAGAACGAGCGACCGTGCAAGCTAACACTCTGCTAGGCTCAGAAATATCCAATCTCACAAATCGATTGGTCGAGTCTTGAATATCCAAAGCAAGTGGTCTCTAGATGAATGGAATATAAGCAAGACTACCCATGCTGGCGGACTTCCTACTCAATGCATCCGCCACCACATTGGCTTTCCCCGGGTGATACAAAATAGTAACATCATAATATTTCAATAACTCCAACCATCTCCTTTGCCTCAAATTCAACTCCTTCTGCTTGAACAAGTACTGAAGACTCATTTGATCAGTGTACACCTCACACGTCACACCATATAGGTAATGCCTCCAAATCTTCAAAGCATGAACAATGGCTGCCAACTGTAGATCATGAACCAGATAATTCTTCTCGTGGATCTTTAACTGCCTCGAAGCATTGGCAATGACTTTGCCATCCTGCATCAATACTGCACCAAGCCCAATACGGGAAGCATCACAGTAGACTGTATAAGGCCCAGAACCTGTGGGCAAAACCAATACCAGTGCTGAAGTCAGAGTTGTCTTGAGCTTCTAAAAGATCGCCTCACATTCATCTGACCATCTGAATTGGGCACCCTTCTGGGTCAATTTTGTCATCGGGGCTGCAACAGATTAAAATCCCTCCACGAACCGACGGTAATAACCTACTAACCCCAAGAAGCTCTAAATCTCGATAGATGATGCTGGTCGAGGCTAGTTCTTGACTGCCTCAATCTTCTTCGGGTCCACCTGAATACCCTCTGCTGATACGACGTGACCTAAAAATGCAACCGAACTCAACCAGAAATCACACTTCGAGAACTTAGCATATAACTGACTATCCTTCAGAGTCTGAAGAACCAATCTGATGTGCTGCTCGTGCTCCTCCTGGCTGTGGGAGTACACTAGGATATCGTCAATAAAGACTATTACGAACAAGTCTAAATAAGGACTGAACACTCGGTTCATCAACTCCATAAATGCTGCTGGGGCATTGGTCAACCCAAACGACATGACCAGGAGCTCATAATGCCCATATCGAGTGCAGAATGCTGTCTTAGGGACATCAGACGCCTTAATCCTTAGCTGATGGTAGCCAGATCTCAAATCTATCTTGGAAAACACCTTTGCACCCTGAAGCTGGTCGAACAAATCGTCAATCCTCGGCAGTGGATACTTCTTCTTTATAGTCACTTTGTTCAATTGCCGGTAATCAATGCACATCCTCATCGAACCATCCTTTTTCTTCACAAATAACACCGGCGCACCCCAAGGAGAAACACTAGTTCTGATAAAACCTTTCTCTAGCAAATCCTGCAACTGGTCCTTTAACTCCTTCAACTCTTGGGGGCCATGCGATACGATGGCATAGAAATGGGCTGAGTGCCCAGAGCCAGATCAATACAAAAATCAATATCCCTGTTGGGCAGCATACCCGACAGGTCTGAAGGGAAAACCTCGGGGAACTCCCAAACAATAGGAACAAAATCAATAGAAGGGACCTCTGTGCTGGAATCGCGAACATACACCAGATAAGCTAAACACCCCTTCTCGACCATGCGTCGAGCCTTCACATATGAAATAACTCTGCGGGTAGTATGCCCTGGGGTCCCTCTCCACTCTAAATGGGGCAAATCTGGCAAAGCCAAAGTCACGGTCTTGGTGTGGCAATCTAAGATAGCATGATACGGGGACAACCAATCCACCCCTAATATAACGTCAAAATCCACCATGTCTAAGAGCAATAAATTGACATGGGTCTCAAGAAACACTACCACACAGGAATGATGAACTCGGTCGACCACTATAGAATCACCCACCGGTGTAGATACATAAACAGGAATACCCAAAGCATCACTAGGCATAACCAGGTAGGGTGCAAAATAGGATGACACATACGAATACGTAGACCCAGGGTCAAATAGCACTAAAACATCCCTATCACAGACCAGAATAGTACCTGTAATGACTGTATCTGAAGACTCAGCCTCTGGCCTGGCTGGAAGAGCATAACACCGGGGCTGGGCCCCACCTCCCCGAACCATATCTTTGGGACGATCGACTGCTGGCTGGCCTCTACTTCTAGCGGTCCGAGCTCCATCTCTATGATCTCTACCTCCACCTCTATGGCCTCTACCCCTGCCTCTTACTGGCTGGGTGGCCTGTGGATCACCTGACACTTGTATCATAGGACGAGGACCCTGCTGCTATGACTGAGCACCCCTCAACCTCGGGCAAGCCCTTCTGATGTGACCATACTCACCACACTCATAGCACCCGCCTTAATGCTGTAGATGAGAAGAATGTGGCTGAACATGTCGACCTGAATGTCCACCCCGAAAACTCTGAAGTAGTGGGGCACTGATGGGTGCTGATGGGGAACTATGAAGCTGCTGGTCAGAATAATGCGGCTGAGAGCCACGACCCTCTAAAGTATAATGAGAGACCTGGAGAGCTGACTAGAAGGGCCTCGGAGGATAACCTCTATCATAAGAATCTCTACCTCCAGAAGAGGTACCACTGAACCTACCTGCATGACGGGGCCTCTTATCTGACCCATGACCACCTCCCCGTGCAAGAGCCATCTCAACTCTACAGGCTGCATTGGCCGCCTCCTGAAAAGAAATCTCACTCCCGGTTCCTATAGCCTTTTAGAGACGGATCGACTGAGTTAATCCATCAATAAACCTCCGCACCCTCCCTCTCTCGGTGGGGAGTATAATAATAGCATGGTGTGCTAGATCAATGAATCGGGTCTCATACTGAGTGACTGTCATAGAGCCCTGCTGGAGTTGCTCGAACTGCCTGCGAAGAGCCTCTCGCTGAGTAACTGGGAGAAACTTCTCCAAAAATAGCTCTGCAAACTGGTCCCAAGTCAATGATGGCGACCCTGCTGGTCTGGATAAACAATAGTCCCTCCACCAAGTCTTGGCGGATCCTGTCGACGCCCCCCTTTTTTCAAAGTGGAGAAATCAGGTTTACGACATTATGGACAAAACAACTCTTTTCCCTTTAGAGGAAGCGGGTTATGGGTTTTGAAGAGTCGCCAACTAATGATTATAGTGCATTAGGACACTTTAAAGAGAAGAAGCGATTTTGAAAGAAAACCAAAGTTCGGGTAAGGGCTCGAGATTATCTCGAGGGGAAGGTGTTAGGCATCCCTCAAGATCCACTAGTATGGTTCCCAGCCATGCTTTAATTGTGACTTTAACGAAAGGGAACACGTAAGGTTTGCACATAGCAATTACAGATAAGTTTGAAAAGTTTAAGAAAAAAATGACATAAATGATTAAAAGAAGGATTAATTGGAAGGAAACATAATTTTAAGAAAAACATTATACACAAATAAAGAAAAGGAAAGGGGTCCTAGGTTTAAATACAATACGGATCACATCAATGCAATACCCAACAATCACTCTTCAAAAGAGGGGTCGCACGAGATATTAGCGCACCGGTCATCATATCCATATTCTACCCTTCCCACCCCGTTAAGGTATTTAAACGTGTGGATTGGTCACGAGTGCTTATTGCGTGCTATTACCCGTCCCATCCTATAGGTCCTAGAGGGTGTTTTAGGACCACTATTCCTATAAGGTGAGGACTAGGTTGAACCCTTAGGTTTAAAGGCAAAAATACTAAGCGACATACAAAAGCAAGTAGGACTTCATATAAGGGATCACGTAAAGGCATGTAAAAGGCTCAAATACCCCTCAACGAATAGACATACAATTAGCACGCCTCAATCACATTTAAAGTCTAAGGGAGTGAGAGTTTAAAATCTGGAATATTCGAAAATAGATTAGCATAGAAGCTGAAAGTTTGGGCAGAATTTGGCAGGAGAGTTGGAAAAAACTGAAGGTGAAGTAGTAAAATATGTATCATTTCGGAATAGAAGAAAACAATTTTTTTTTGAAACACAGTTAAGACCATATACGTATGCAGTACCTTGCGAACAGGAGAATAATTTTTGACAGGTAGGGTAGAAAACGTATAGCACCAGAGAAAGAGGAGTAAATACATTAGTATTAAACACATTCACAGAAGACGTTCAAAAGCACAGTACTCTGCTCTTTTTAAAAATAGTAGTTTAGCTTCAGACTAAAAACTAACATATAGCGGGACGTAAAAGTTATTCCGGATTACAAAAAGAAAGAGAGAATACTGAATATATTAGTGTGAGAAATATAGCCTTTGAAAATTACAGAGGCCGTAATAAGTTTTTAGGGAAAACAGTAGTCCAGTCTTGGACTGGAAAAGTAACTTGGTTGAAAACATATAGGTGAAAAAGTAAGATAGGAATTTAGTAGTAAAACCAAACGGACTTAGGGAGGCAAACAAGTTTGGGCAACTTAAAGAGGTCGAATGGCTTAGACTTAAGACGATTAATCAATTTTATTCGGCCTAAGGCTTTCCTAGGCGTTATAACAGAAATCGGACATGCACATCATTTTTTAGTTTTAAATAAAATCCGTTAACCAGCCTGATGTGATTAAATAACTAATGAGATGGCCAAAACATTGCAAATGGACTCCTAATTGCATGATATCTAATGAACGTAATAGTCCTAAGACATGATATCTAAATGCAGTAGTAGAGCTTTTAATTGTCAACTGATTATGGTTATGAAAAATAACAGACTGAAAGCAAAGGGACCTAGGAGCAGGATTTCTATATGTAGAATGCATGCCTTATACATGATTTCTATTGAATGAATAGGTAAATAAAATCCTATAGACATGTTCTCTACCCGTACCCTTAACTAAACATGCATAACCCTCCCCAATTTCACTATAAACCCCCATTGTTCTTTACAAGTTATTACAGATCAAGTAATTAAATTACAGTAGTGAAGAGTAAAACAAGAAGTTATTCTATAGGGAGCCTTCAGCCAGGCCCAAATCTCCAACCTCACTCCTTTCGAATTTCACAGCCTTTACCAAGAGTTTGGGTGCAGCAAAGTTCCCTAGGGGTCCCTTGGGACCCTGGCCAATACCAGGCACCCACGACAAATCAACAAGACAAGTGCAAGTGTGGAATTACCAGCCTTTTGCATCAAAGTTCAGTGGGTACTCAAGATACCCAAAACAATGCTTGCACTAAGGGGGTAGAACCTAAGTTCTAGGAATAGTGTGATTGTGATGGAATTTGAAGGAGTTGAGTTGAAAACAATTGAAAGAGGATTCACATGAAAAAAATAGTTTTGAGAGAGAAGTAATCAACTGAGTTCGAAAACAGTTAATATGGGACAATTTTGAAAGCAAAGAGTCACACAGTACTCAAAAAACACCAACAGGGGCAGGGGGAAAATGAACAAATAACTCACAAGCAAGAACACAGTTACATATACACAGAACACCAAAGAGAAGTACTTTAGAATAATCAAGTATGTTTCAAACAAAGGGGTCAGGGTCTTAACAATATTAGATTGACAGATTCACACATCAGGAAAAAGTTCAGGGTTACTTAATAGCTAAAAGGGTCCTGAATACGTGCTAATAGTGTGTAGGGGTGAGGGGGAATAAGGAGAAACATGCAGGAAACAAGCACAGGCATGCCAGACTATATTAATTAGCATAGAGGCATGCTAATTGCAGTAAGAGCAACAAAATCATAAGTAGAAGCATGCAAGAAACAAAAGGAAGTGTAACACAAATAGAAACATATTACTTTTGGGGCTGTAAATCAAATAGGAGACATACCAATTGAAGGTAAAGTAATGCAGGGTAGTGGTGAGTTATAGTATGCAAGATGGTGTGCAGAGAGAGCAGCAGTATAGAGAAGCAGCAACAATAGCAAAAGTGAGTAGCAATAGAAGTGAGCAGCAGTAGAAGTGAGCAGCAGTATAGAGAGAAATGGAAGTGAGCATCAATATAATGGAGCAGTGAAATAGTCTAAAACTCAGCTTGAGTTTCAAACTAGTGGAATAACCAGTAGTCACAAGAGAAGTGAGAGAGATTATGTGAAACACAGAGAGTGTACTAAATATTTTTTTTGTGAGAAAGAGTTCAGAATAATTCTGTTCGTGTCGGGGTATGTGTGTTAAGTGAGAAAAGAAGAGTAATACTTATAGTTTTTTGTTGAAAACAATAGAGAATAGGGTATAATTATAGAAGCAACACCCAATTGAATCAATCACAGGTCTTAATTCCCTTAAATTAGGGACTCATGATTCGAATAGGAGTACAGATTATCAAGTAAGGAAAAGAATCAGTCAGATGACTGATTATACCATAGTAAGAAGTAGTATGCAATAAGTATGCAATAAGGGCTAGATACACAATGCTTCAAACAAGGAAAGTATATGCTGAATACTTAAAAAAGATGTTTAAGTGCACAAATATGGTAAAAATATAAATCAACTCTAAAAATCAGTCAAAGAATCACGGACAAGACCAAAATTAGAGGGAATCAGTACCAAGTATAGAAAGCAATTCACAAGTAAGGAAACAATTTGAAAAATCAATGTAAGAACCCTTAAGGAAAATACATACAAATCAGGGATTCAAAGAGATGCTCGGAATTAACAGAATATTCAGTAAAGGGGAGCATTCAAACTTATTTAAACACAATATTCTCAACATTAAGAACCCTAGGTAAGAAATCACATAAACAGTGGAGAGTCGGAACCCTAGCAAAGCTCTAAAGCATGGAACTCAGAAACAAAAAGGTTTACAATATAATCAAACACATAATCATAGGAATAATCACATAACACTCAATGAAACAGAAAGCATGGTGATTTTGAAAGGGGGTCGGAAACCCTAGTTTTGAAAAAATGAACAAGAATGTTTAAAAACTTGAACTAATCGAAGGTGTCGAGTAATAAGTAGTGTAAAACACAAAGATTGAACCAGAAATCATTTAAAAGACATGGATTAAGAGATTCAGGCAAAATTAGGGTTTGCAATAAAATCACTGAGATGAGGAACCTGGTCGTGAAACTTGTTAACAACGACATTTAAAGCATCATCGGACCAAAACCCACCGGAGAAAAGGCCGGAGATAAGCCAAGCAAGGCTTCCAGGAACCGTCTTTCATGTTGAAAGCTCTGGGGCTTCAAGGCTCAGAGAGAAGCAACGAGACAAGGTTCCCTGGCGACTAGAGGTCGAGAGGAGTGAGGATGGAGTTGGCCGGAGAGGCGATGAGACCCATCAGAGAAGAACCAGAAGGTTCTAGAGAGAAGGAGGAGACGAAGAGTCTAAAAGAGAGACCGATCTCTTTGTAAATCAGGGGTCAAGGGTAGGTGTCGTTTGATTTTAATTATGGTAATATAATTTGGGCCGTTGATCTCATTTGATCAACGGCTCAGATCAAAACCCAACTGGACCGGGTATCCGAATGGAGTATGGGTCGGATCCTAATTGAAATTGGGTTGGGTTAAAATGGGGTTAAAATTGGGGTGAATTTGGGGTCAAATGTGGTTATAATTGAAATGGAAATAGGCTAGCCTTTGAATAGCCACCTTTCCCCTTTTTAATTAGTTAAAATAGTTAAAAAATAATTTTAAAACAAATTGAAAAGACAGTACTGATTGATAATATATAAACATTAATTAAAAAATATCTAGAGCAATTTTATAATTATAAAACGCGGTTAATTATAACATAGGCTATAATTGCAATTTTGAACAATTTAGCTAAAAAATATCGAATGAATTTATAAAAAACATGTAAAAATCACCTTAATCATATTTGGTGTAAATATAATGATGGAAAATAACTTACTCCTAAAAAGGGACAATTTTGGAATAATTATTGATATTTTATACTGTTAAAATAGATAATAAATTAATTCTAAATTTTTTAAAGAATTGGGAAAAATACTTAAACCTTTGGGGATGCTTATATATGTATATGAATGTTATTTGAAAGTATTTTTGGGGTATAAAAATACATAGGAAAAAATTGGGTATCAACAGTTGCCCCTCTTTACCTGAGGAGGATGATAGAGTTGTGGGGTAAAGATAAGATGGCCAATTTTGACTGGAATTGGCGATTGCGAAAGAATTTTGACCGTGCTCTGGTTTCTGAGTTGCCTATTCCTGGTTTTACAGGAATCAAGTCATATGTAGTTCGGGAACCATTGATGGAATTTGTCGATGGAGACTCGAAAAGACGGACACGATGGTTAAGTTTGAAGAGACATTTAGAATCAAACGGGTGGAGGAAAATCGGAGCGGGATCGCTCCTGCTGAGACGGCCGTTCGCTAGTCGGTGTACCTGTAGATGAGCAGATGCACATATTGTGCATAATTTAAACAAGATGCAAGTTCCCGTTGGACCGTGAATGCTGCCTTTGGTCGATTAGGATGACGTCCTCAAACTATGATGTCCCGGGCCATGAAGAGCATAAAGTAAAGATTTGCAGTCCATGAAATGACTTTCTCGGGCTATCCAGATGGTGCCTCCGAACTATGACGCCTTTGAATAGGTTGGCGATCTTTCAACCCATGAGAAGGTGGAATCTTTCAACCAAATGAATGCAAAGGATGGAAATTTTTCAGCCAGAGCGAGAATTTAAATTGCAGGTGGCTATATTTCAGCCGTTCGAAGAATAAAAAGTGGCAATATTTCAGCCATGCAGGAGACAATGCTTAGTTTTAGAAGGTAGATAGGTAGCCTTATGCAGGATGGAGGTAGAGCTTAACCTCGGAAGGCAAAAAATAGCCTTATGCAGGATGGAGGTAGTGGTTAACCTCGCAAGACAGAAAGGTAGCCTTATGCAGGATGGAGGTAGTGCTTAACCTCGGAAGGCAGAAAAGTAGCCTTATGCAGGATGCAGATGGAGACAGAGCTTAGTCTCGAAAGGCAGATAAGTAGCTTTATACAGGATGGAGGTAGAGCTTAACCTCGGAAGGCAGAAAATAGCCTTATGCAAAATGCAGATGCAGACAGAGCTTAGTCTCGAAAGTCAGATAAGTAGCCTTATGCAAGGATGCTGAAAATGTAAAGAGTGAATAGTAATGAATTTTTCTTAGCTGACAGCTGATTGTGATATCGTGGCTGCTGGGGATGTTAGGTGTAGATAGTAACTTTGCGAATGCGCGATTGTTCTTCACTCCTGAAGAGCACGAGTGTGTGAATGTATTCAATAATTTGTGACCTGGGTGCCTGCATTCAAAGAAAAATTGTGAGTTCTGTAGAGGGGAAAGGTTAGTTTGTATCCCCTGGCCCTTGACGTCACGTATCATTGGGGGGTAGCGTTGCTAAACAACAGCGATGCGAATGATATTTATGCATGATTTAGTAAATATAATGTAAATATAAATTTGAAAAACGGTTTTATTTTGGATGAACCAACAACTGCAACGTGGTTCAAGACACGACAACCTTACTTGTTCCGGAATTTTGAGGGTCCTTCTCAAAATTCTGCCCTAGTTTACTGGGCTGGTGCTGCTGACGAATGTGCTGAATAACTGAACGCGGATCGATTCCAGAATTTTGAGGGTCCTCCTCAAAATTATGCCCCAGTTTACTTGGTCGACGCTGATGAAGAGACTGATAAATTGACTTCGAAATTTTGAGGGTCCTCCTCAAAATTCTGCCCCAGTTCCAATATCGGGGAAAAATGTAATTTTTATTAAAATGTGATCGAACCCATAGAGCTGCCTACGTATCCCCTCTTAAACGAGAATCAGGTCAGGCATAGTTCAAATTACATCATGAAGAAAAATATGTGATCAAATGTAGTATCTTTTTACTGCGTCTGAGTTGATAGGCTTCGGCCAGACTTCTCCGTCCATTTCTGCGAGAATAAGGGCTCCTCCAGTTAGAACCCGATGAACCATGTACGGACCCTGCCAATTGGGAGAGAACTTCCCTTTGGCTTCATCTTGATGTGGAAATATTTTCTTCAATACCAGCTGTCCCGGTGTAAACTTCCTTGGTTTAACTCTTTTGTTGAAAGCTCTGGACATTCTATTCTGATATAACTGACCGTGGCAAACTGCATTCATTCTCTTTCCGTCTATAAGGGCTAATTGCTCGTAGCGACTTTTTACCCATTCTGCATCATCTAGCTCTGCTTCCTTTATGACCCTCAAGGAGGGGATTTCTACTTCGGCGGGAATAACCGCCTCTGTACCATAAACCAGCATGTAGGGAGTGGCCCCGGTTGATGTGCGGACCATGGTACGATAACCCAATAAGACGAATGACAATTTCTCGTGCCACTGCTTGTGTCTTTCAATCATCTTTCTCAGTATCTTCTTGATGTTTTTATTGGCTGCTTCTACAGCCCCATTCATCTGCGGCCTGTAAGCCGTATAGTTCTTGTGTTTAATTTTGAATGTTTCACACATTGCTTTTATCAGGTCACTGTTGAGATTAGAACCATTGTCGGTGATGATTGATTCTGGCATCCCGAACCGACAGACCTACGGTCGCGGACAAAATCTGCTACAACTTTCTTGGTCACCGCTTTGTAGGATGCTGCTTCAACCCATTTGGTAAAGTAATCAATTGCCACTAAGATGAACCTGTGCCCATTTGACGCGGCTATTTCGATTGGTCTAATAACATCCATTCCCCAAGTGGCAAACGACCATGGTGAGCTTGTTGCAGTAAGCTCGTTCGGAGGTACTTTTATCATATCTGCATGTATCTAACAACGGTGGCACCTCTAGACATACTGGATGCAGTCTGTTTCCATAGTCATCCAAAAATACCCTGCTCGGAGTATCTTCTTTGCCAAAACGAAACCATTCATGTGCGGTCCGCAGGTCCCTACGTGTACTTCCTCCAGTAGTTTGGTTGCTTCTCTCGCCTCGACATATCTTAATAATCCCAGATCGGGGGTCCTCCTATACAGGATTCCTTCGCTGTGAAAGAAGTTGTTGGATAATCTTCGGAGCGTGCGTTTCTGAGTAGCATTGGCAAGTTCTGGGTATTCTCATGTTGTCAAGTATTCTTTGATATCATGGAACCAAGGCTTCCCGCCGTCTTCTTCCTCAACATGAGCACAATAAGCTAGTTGGTCGTGAATCTTGACCTGGATGGGATCGATAAAGTTTATGTCTGGATGCTGGATCATGGACGATAAAGTGGCTAGGGCATCAGCGAACTCATTTTGTATTCTGGGAACATGCTGGAATTCCGTCTTTCTGAATCTCTTCCTCAACTCCTGTATATGATGTAGATAAGGGAGTATCTTGGAATTTGTGGTTGCCCATTCTTCTCGAACTTGATGTATGAGTAGGTCCGAGCCTCCGATCACTAATAGTTCTTGAATGTTCATGTCAATCGCCAGTTTGAGTCCTAAGATACAGGCTTTGTATTCGGCCATGTTGTTGGTGCACGGGAATCTGAGCTTGGCGGATACTGGGTAATGCTGACCGGTTTCTGATACCAGGACCACTCCTATACCGACTCCTTTGAAATTTGCGGCTCCGTCAAAGAACATTCTCCAACCATCATAGGATTCTACAATGTCTTCTCCTATGAAAGCTACCTCATCATTAGGAAAATACGTCTTTAGAGGTTCGTATTCTCCTCCTACAGTATTCTCGGCGAGGTGATCTACCAAAGCTTGTCCTTTGACTGCCTTCTGGGTAACATAAACAATGTCGACCTCGCTTAACAGGATTTGCCATTTGGCGAGCTTGCCGGTAGGCATGAGCTTCTGAAAGATATATTTCAATGGGTCCAT